>WUQG02162105.1:0-23297 GCA_011317285.2 Androctonus mauritanicus
TGTAACTCATTCGTGTTGTGTTTATGTGCAAAATTGCAGTTACGTCTTCTCTGCTGCGTGCCTACCAACAAAATATTTTCATAAATTTTAATGGCACTTTATTAATTTATTGCACTTTAATTAGTTTATAAATTTTAATAGTCTTTACAGTTATTTAATAGCCCGAACCTCGGACAATTTTGAAAAATCTCCATCCGACTGGTTAAAAAAAAAAAAAAAATTTCTGGGGATTCTTGTAAAGATTCCCATTGTAAAAATCTTGTAAAATTCTGGGGAATCTTACAAGATTTTATTTTTTTTCTGGGGAATCTTTACAAGAAATTCCCACAGAATTTCTTTACAATCAATCAATTCTTGTACAATCTTTACAGAATTTTACAAGAAATTCCCGAGAATTTCCTGTAAAATTTTGGGGAATCTTACAAGAAATTCTCGAGAATTTCACAAGAAATTCCCCAGAATTTCTTGTAAAATTATTATTCCCAGAATTCTGAGGAATCATTCAGATTCCTCAGATTTCCCCAGAATTCTGGGGAATAATAATTTTACAAGAAATGGGAATCCGGGGAATTTGAATTTCCCCAGAATTCTGGGGAAATTTGGGGAATCTGGGAAATTATTTTTTTCTGAGAAATAATTTCTTTTAAAATTCTGGGGAATTTACAAGAATTTCCCCAGAATTTCTTGTAAAATTCCCAGAATTTCTTATAAAATTCTGGGGAATCTTTACAAGAATCCCCAGAAGAAAAAAAACTTATTAATGGTTATTAAAAATAAAATTTGATGGAGTTTTTAAAAAAAAAAAACAAATTATTATTTAATAAATTGCAGAAGTTTACTTTTATCAAAAAATTCTTAAGCTGATAAATTTTATATGATATCCAAGAGAGTTTCCGTTCATGAATAAGAAATGAATTTTTCTTTATTGATATGCATAGATATATATATATAAATTATTTTCTTGTTATTCTAACAATATAATAATCAAATATTTAGAGAAGATATAAAAATGTGGCATTTAATAAGCGGAAAAAATACGGGTTCTAGTTTTATAACTTTTTTTTAAGTTTGCAAAGGTGTTTTGGGATGGATTAAATATATATACATTCACCTGTTAAATAATTGTCTTCAATTAAACGTACAGGTCGATAGTTAATGCGATACGGGGTTTGTGATGTCGAAAAAGAAAGAAGGGAAAAAAAAAAAAATGCAAGAGTTGGCGATTGAAACGTTTCTCTTCTCTCGGTCAAATCTTATGTTGCGTGAAAAATACCATTGGACCGACTGGAAGAAATGAAGAAGAATGGTGGACGCCATCAGTGGGTCACTAGGGGTTCGATTTTGGCCAAAGACATTTTACCTCTTTTTTTATTTTCAATCCTCGGTCCATAAACTAGACTTGAAAGGTGGTTTTGTTTCCTCTTTGCCAAGACAGCGTTTCCTACCGCATAATCGCTAGAGCAGTTTGAACTTTTACAGTTGCTGACGTTCAGATCCGACTCCAAGAGAATTGTCTTTTCCAAAAACAAAAAAGAGAGAGGTTCATTCCTTCAACTGAAACGAATTTTAATTACAGTTTATAAAAATTTTCCTTTCTATCGGAAGAGATTTGATAAGTTTGATGGTCGTTTTAAAGGGATTAAAACGTTAACGACCGGGATATCTTTTTAATTGGGAATAACAAACCTAAAAGATTAATTATTACCATTACAAATTTTTGCTCCGTAAATGAATCTTGGTCCAACTAACCGGATCAAAATAGATTGTTGACGTCTTAGGCAAACCGCATTTATCCTTGTCTGCCGACAAACAATTAAGGAAAATCGTTCATCTCATCCCTGACATAAATTCTATCCGGGCACAAACAGTATGACCCGAAAATAAGTTAAATTGACGATGTTTGTGTCATTTAATCTTTCGATTTAACCCTACTTTAATTAGTTCTTCGATCCTTACCGTTGTAATCTTTTATTTAAAAACCTTAATCATCTTATCTTAGTACAGGAGTAAAAGAAAATGGATCTCTTAACAACCCCTTTTGCTCGGATCGTCTTAATTTCTTAATTAATCCTTTAGTTTCCGTTCCGACTGTTAAGGAGTAAAATCCCAGACTTCAAATAGTCAATTAAAGCTTTCGATTCTCTTTCATTTTTCTAACCTTTCATTAATATTCAACCGACAGAAAGAGAAGAAAAATTACCAACAATTCAATTATCCTCTACTCGGGAATATAAGTGGAAATTAGAAGATTAAATACGTTTTCGATATATTTCGGAAAGATTAAAATCAACTTTGTTGCAGTTAACCACTTTAGCAGCAGCCGGATATCCTCCAAAAAAAAAGAAAGAAAGAAAAGGAAGGAAGAATAAAAAAAAGAAAAGAAAAAAAATTTCACTATTTACATAAGTATCGACAAGCTCCATCTCTGGAGAGAAGAAAAATAGATAAAGCACTCGACAATTGAAGTATCCACTCGGCTCTTTCGATGCTGTGCACACACACACACACACACACACACACACACACACACAAAATATGATGTTTGAGCCACGATAAGACGACTTTGACGAGTGATCGACTTGTTATCCTTAACTTAATTGCACAGACATATTTGCTCACCCATTTCGTCTTTCTAATATACAGTTGACGTCCGTGAAGCTCCTCTCTTTCTCTCTTCCTCTTAAAAATGCTCTTTAAAAAAAGGCGATTTTTCTCTCTTAATAGAAATAAGATGGATGTGGCATTGATCACTCCACAAACTTTGCGAAATTTCACAAAAATTTCGATAAAAAAAATAATAATAATTTCTGCTGTTGCGTTTGAAATTTTGGCGACTTTGCTTGAAGTGTTTGCGTGTATATCTATATATATATATACTGTGTATGTCTTATATGGTTTTTTTTTTTTTTCCTTCTTGCAAAACTAGGAAAATTACCTTATCTAGATCTCTTTTATGTTGCGAATTCATAATCCTCAATTGGCTTTTATAAAAGTGACCAAAATAAGATTTACTATCTGTAAGATACAGATATTGCTTTACGGCAAAACTTTAAATATTAAGTGGTAAGAAAAGTGCCCGAGGTAAGCAAATCGCGTCATCCAATACAAAATAAGACCCGTGATTTCTTACTTTATAGCCATCTTTTTGGCCATTTGATGCATTTGATTCGGTCCCCGGGGGCCTAGTGTTTTTCGTTGAGTGGCGACAAGGGAATGCCTCCAGGTTGTTTCATACTTTGCAATATACGTCCTTATGACATATAATGCTAGAATTTTGTCTTGTACGAGTGATCGTTCCTTCCGGTCTTACTCTTCTTCTGTGTGTAACACTCTTAAAAATATTTTTCTTTCTTTTAAAAATTAAAAATAATGAAAGCAAACATTAACGGGTGAAATATTCCCTTATTAAATCACGCTATAACGACAAACTGTAAAATGTTGTGTGTGTGTGTGCCCTTTTGCGTTTTTTTTTTCTTTCTTTCATTCTTTTGCTCTCTTTTTTTTTTTTTTTTTTCTTTTTGGTAGATATAAATCTGAAAAGGGGAAAAACCCGTTTTATTTATGTTCGAATTCTACTTTTAGCCTTTTAACGAGGAAATCTCCGGAGGAATAAAAGTTGCCAAGTGCTCTTTCTGACGAAACTTCTGTTTGTCTAACTGACGGCATAAATTTGAGACTCCAAAAAAAAATGATATCGTTATGTCAAATCCGATCCGGATGAATTTTGAATTGGCTACATCGCATTTGGCTTTTCTTTCTTTCTTTTTTTTTCCCTCTTCCACAAATTTTATCTTTGCACACTAAAAATATTACGTATTCCTCTTCGAATTTTCGATATTAAAACGCCATTTTTTTTTGCACTTTTATCGTTTCGTAGGAACGTAAACGAACCTGGACATCTTTCTTAATTATTCCAGTAAGTTGGCATACAATCCTTTCTAAATTTTTCGCAAAATTTTCTTCCGCTAATTAGTTCTATCATCAGAAAAAAAATATATTTTCTTACGCATCTTTTCGCATTATCTGCCTTAAGAACATCTAAAATGGTCATAAACGCTTTTTTTCTTCCCCCAGTTGCCGATTAGGTGGAAGAAATAAAATAATGGCTTAAAAAAAAAAATGTTTTGTAGAAGAAATATTTATTCGAAAAAGATGAGTTATATATATATAAATTGTGGATTAAAAAAAGAGGGTAATTACAAAAAGATGAAGGAAAGAAATATAAAAAGAGTCGGCAATCACTTATAGCCAAGACGTAATCAGAACAAAACTTCCATTTCCGTGCACCCTAAAGGAGTCCAGATACAACAAATGACATTACAAGTGCTCTCCATCCTCTTCACACGCCTAAATGGCGACAATTATTTCGTTGCAGGCACGCATCACAAACGTATGCACTTCAAACTAATATTTCTCTCTCTCTATCTCTCTTTCTGGCTCTCTCTCTCTCTCCGCCAGTTTGCTTATTTGGCAAATTTTCAAGTACACTAAGTCATCTGTATTCCACAACCGTTTCAAAAGTCGACCCGAAGAGACCGAACGATTGATGCTCAATGTTTGGTGGGATAGTGGCTCTTTTGGTAGCAGTCGCTTCTGTTTAAAACTAGGGATACAAAGATATACAGTCCTGTCAAATCCGACTAAAATCCCCGACGTGCGCTTCTCTTTGAAAAACTAGAACGACTACGTCATTTTTTCTGCTTCTTGCCGTTACGCTCTATCAGCTAGATTTGTTATTGATACACATCTTACGAATACCAAAGAAGCCATATGTAGTCAAAACTAAACCAGCGAAATTTTACTTCCTCTTTCCAAACTACCCAATAAGTTTGGCTCGATATATAGATATATATATATATATATGTGTGTGTGTATATATATATATAAAAGAAAGTGGAAAGAAAGAAGAAGACGTCTATTAATAATTCGATACGAGTATCAAAAAAAAAAGAGGTCGATTGTTTATGGCGCTTTGGGCATAATAGAAATTAAAAATTGGTCTAAAAATAAGAAGGAAACAAGTAGAAGAGGGGACAATGTAGCCAGACGGCTGCACGTGGTTATGTAAAGCCTTCAGTTTGGCAATAAGCCAGATGGCCAGACTGTCATACAAAGCGAGAGTACGTCGGAGTGATGTATCATTGTGGAGTTTTTTCCCCCCTATCGGCTTCCCCTTTCTCCCCCACGCCGTGATAACTAGACAATACAAACAGGGTAGTGGTATGATAGATAGGCGGAAGGACACGTTCCCCCTAAGAACACAACAAGGACTCATTTAAAATCCGAAAAAAAATCTGACCCTTAAATATCATCTTTCTAACATTTCATGTCAAATATACTCTTAAGAAAGAATGTTACACTTCTTTACAAATTAGGCAGCATCAGCACTTTTTACCGGATATTAAAGAAAGACCGAGGAAAAAAAAAGCGACAAAAGGAGGCGTTTCCTCCCAATTTGCCGTTGTAGTGTATTTACGTTATAAAGAAGTTAAGAACAGAGCGGCCGATTCCCGGTTAAAACGAAACCCGAGAAGGAAAAAATAAAAATAAAAAAAAGCGCGTAACGTAATTACTACGGGAACAATTGTTAGTGTGACAATTTTCCGGGGTGACGTTCTGGTCGGACGAGTGCTGCTGCTGGTGGCAGGAAGTCACAGGCACACAGATTAGGGAAAAAGAAGAGCAACCGGCATGTTATCACCCTTTTATTATATCACGCGTGGAGGATAATTTAGAAGTTGGAATGATAAACGACTACGATATAAGCTTAAGTATCTGGCTGCACTTTATCCTTTTACTATCTTAATAGCAAATTGTTAGTAGTCAATGGGTGCAAATCAATCTACCTTAATGTGTATATAACGATGAAATACGTTATCGTTTCTCATCCCGACTAATTCAAACGCCATTTCAAACCATTAAAAATCATTTTGTACGAGCTGCGACTCTAATATTGGAAGTCAATACAATTCCGTCTCGATTACCACTCAGATAAAGTCTCTACTTCCGTCCGGAATCCGCCAAACTGTTGGTTGTTTTTTTTTATATCCCCTTTCTTTCTTTCTCGAGGAAACAGAGAATTCGGCACACAAATTGCATTAGAAAATAAGAGGCCAGGAAGTTATCGACTCCCGGTCACGATCCATCACTTCCGTAAGACTCCAGAGATTAGAAGAGGCCAACAGACATCTGGGACCTGACTCGGGGATCAGATGGTCCACCTGCAATGACGATTAGTTGCAAATCTTCGCCATTTTACTGGGGGATCGCTACCAGCAGGAGTCAATTTACAATTGTCGTCCGTCTATCTGTTTTACGCTCCGAACGACCCGACCGCGATTTCATTATCCACCACGTAAATACCGGGGGATCACATTCGAAACGCATTTGGAACAGTTTTGGAACATAAAACGGCGTTTCCAGAGAGTTCTGAGCGAATGAAAATGCTGTAAAAGTGATCTCTATCAAACAAGTGTTCTAAAATTGCGAGCCGGACTACATAAAGTGCGACAAACGCGTTCCTTCAGGAAAGATGTCTTTTCAAACGGTAAACGTTACTGGCATGCATGGAAAACAAACAGATTAACTAAGAAGATATCCACATTTGCATCACTTCTAAAAGAAACTACTGTTGTCAGCGCAAAACAGATGCGAGAAAATTTTTCAGCATCTTCGAATACTCTCAATGGAGGACCTTAAACGGTTAAAATTAAAACCATAGAAGACTGGCCAACTCTACATCGTCATTAAACATATTCCCGACTTTAAAGAAAAGACCAACGTGGCCAAAAGAATGTTGCATAATACGGGAAGTGCTCTACTTTATGCAAATTTACCGAAAGATGTTTTCGAAAACAAACATTGGAGATTGAACGGAACGATTTTAGACAGGAAAAAAGGAATTGTATATTATACTATACCACTGGAGTTTTGCTCAAATTAATAAATATTTCATCATTACTCGGTTAAATGCTGGAGAGGCTCGATGGTCACATAATCGACAACAAGCAGCAGTAAGCCACTAGAAATTGATATAAATTGTGTAAACAGAACTGTAAGATTTCTATCTTCATGGTAGACGTCCTCGTTCTTCTCCAAATTTCGACATTTATTTTCGCAAGAAGAGTTCCAAAACAATGACAGAAAATTGGCAGATTGGTTAAGATCTGAAATTTCGAAACTACTTCGTCATCAGCGGCGGCCCTACAGCTATCGAGGCCCGGGACGGAAGTCTCTCTGGGGCCTCTCTAATTGGAATGATCACCATACAAAATG
Organism: Androctonus mauritanicus; assembly: GCA_011317285.2. Lineage (NCBI taxonomy): Eukaryota > Metazoa > Arthropoda > Arachnida > Scorpiones > Buthidae > Androctonus > Androctonus mauritanicus. The sequence goes on from WUQG02162105.1 coordinate 7,276, forward strand.
TCAACACGAATATATATTCTGTATTGACATTTAAACATAAACATGGCACGTTTATACGTAATCATCCTCCCAGAATACAAAGTCCCTTTTACATATAGGTACATAAACTTAAAACTTGAGGTTCTTCGGAGGCCCCTCTGATAAGAAGCCCGAGTACGCCACTGCTCACCATACTGCTATAGTTTCGAAACTGCTAGGAAACACATTCGACTAACAACTTGTCGCAACGATTCTGTCGAATACCCAAGTGACGTACAGTCACCAAAAAATTTTTAAGGCCTCTCTCTGGTTTAAATTTTCTTAATCAACTCCATCTATCATTTTTAATCGAGAGTTTTGAGTTAAGAAATCTGTAACAACAAACAATAATTTTAAAGTTGCTGTACAAGACAATAATCTAGCCAGACGAGATAACTTGTGATGATAAAGCTACTGCACCGATTACTCGGTACTGACTTATAAGTGAATAACATTTTTTTTTCAGTGAAGCATCGTCTTACCGAAAAAAAAAAAATGTAAATTGTATAAGTAAAAGATGTTTTCAGGAAGAGAGTAAAGTGTTGGAGATGTGGAAATTGTTTGAAATGAAGAGTGATGCGTTTCCAGAACACAGGACCAAAGCCAAATTTATTATTATTATTTCTCCAGTCACTGCTGTTTTTATATATATATATAAAAATATCGGAACCATAGTCAAGACTTATCTTTAAATGAGCATAACTTCAATAAATTTACTTAATAAATCAGTAAAGGTTGCTTTTACAGGTTCATTTTTAATTATCCGCATAGATTTTTGAACATTTCGAATCAGATTACGTGGAATATCAATTTTATATCTTTGTTTCTTATAGGACGAAGATCATTTTCATGCAGGAAAAACTATCCAGGAGTAATTTAGAATACCGTTCTTCCAATATTTAACAAAAATATATCGCTGAAAGAGTTTACATTTCTAGGAATTTCGAGTGTTTAGAAGTGATGTTCGAAACATCATCCGTTCACCAAGATATTTTGCGTCTTCTTAATAAATGTTTTAAAAAGAAGAAAATCTATTTTGGATATTTAAAACATACTTAATGAGAATTAAACGGTTTCAATTTGTGTTGGGGCATAATTATCGTTTAATGGTTCTTTAAGCATTTCTGCCATTCTGGGGTAGATGCGGCCGTAAGCATCACTCCGTAACCACTGTAATAGCCATATCCACCTTACCATTATTCGCAGTGGCTCTTTATAATTGCTGATGTTGTAACGCACCCGTGTCCTCTCTTCATCCTCCTCTCCCCTCCACCTTCTTTCAACCACCTCTTTCTGCCAAAGTAAATCGATTGTAATTTTAATGGCCTTAATGGTAATCGCGGGTTCTTAAATCTGTTTCCTCTTTCTTGTAATTAGCCAGTTGGCCAAAGAATTCCTTCCATCCTCTTTTGTAGTAATGCGCGTTTCTTCTAAAATTTCAAAAAATGCAGATTCTAAAATGGCGTACGAATAAATAAACCAGTAAAAAAAAAACAAGCGCAGTAACGTCTAAAGCGAGGAAATTTATCTTAACAATGAATAATCTACTTTAAAAACCCTCTAGAGGTAAGGAAAAAAAAAAGGAGGAGGGAGAACATTCTTGACCACAGATACTTATTATCTATAAAATCAAGAAGGTTGCCATGCGATTAATTACGTTTAATTCATCCTTAGTTCGCCATGCGAAACTGGCATTTAATTATGTTTTATTGGAAGAAATAATATTCTTAACTAGTTATTTTTTTTTCGCCATTTAAACTTAATTTATTATTTTTTCAGTTTTAAATTGTGGATCGGAGGTGCGCACTTAATACAGACAGTTAAGGAATGGAAGTTTTCCGGTAAGAGATACAAGTAAAATAAAATGGTAGATACCGAAGAGGAATCTAAATTAGAAAGGTTTTTTTTTTTTTTTTGGTTGCGTTATTCCTTGGCTAGAAGTTAGAATGTATGAAGGAGTGGTGAGTTACCTGCTCTAACGAACCAGCTATAAGACAGAAACTCCCCACACACAACCCGTGACGTGACTCGACTTCCATACTACATTCCGTCCAGATGAAGTTCCTAGATAAAGTAGGGTCATTGTGTCTTTCGTTTCTTTCCGTTTTCGCACCTCTCTCGGGGACCGCCGGAAAATCCCAAGAGAATGATATTTCTCTAGGATTCTCCTTAGTTGCAACATTTCCTGTCCGACATGTTAGATAGAAGAATGGCATCCGCAAGGTCATCGACGACTTATCTTGTCGTTTAATATACTAGGCGCTTTTTAAAACTGCATAAAAGTATGAGAGAAAAACAGAAGAGAGTACTCTCTAGCACAGGCAGGTATTATGAAAATTCGAGTATCGATTTCTAGCGGATTTTCGACAAACTCGAAGTGTTTAATCCTCCAATTTTGTTTTTTTTTCTTAGCTTTCTCGTTATTCGATTCTTTCTTGCGAGTTGCGTGTATATATATATATATATATGTCGTAAATGACGAAATCTCGTCCATCACTGCCCTTTGCAGTTGACAAATGCCGAAACCTAGAGTCTATACGCGAGTGGGGAGGTAAGAAAAAGGAGGTTGATTAATTGCGTTAAGCTGCATTAAAGTAAGGTAAAAATATATCGCACAGTTTTGTATTTGGAATGAGATTACGGTACTTATCAAAGTGTATAATTGATAACCCGAGTAGCTCTTTTGTGGATTAAACGTGCGGTTAAACTCGACCGAAGAATTCTATTAAACCCGATCCATCAACGACGATCTCTCTGACGTGATTAATTACCGTCGGAGATTGGCAAAACATTGGTGGAACGGGGAGCGGGACATAAATCAACCATCGAAGTTGTGTGTGTGTATGTGTGTGTGTGTGTGGTCCAAACACGGCTGGTCAGAAAAGTGGACCGACACAGAAATGACGTAAGAGAACTGTGTGGCCCTTGCCGGAAGAGAACAGTCCCGCATCCAACGCCTTGATGGAAGAATAAACGGCGAAATGGCTTTTTCATGTACAAGACAGTTCTTCAGCTTCAGGAGAAAATAAATAAATACGCGCATGTAAAACAGGAATAGGGTTCTGATACGGAATTCTCACGGGCAGCACGGAAATTAGGATATGTTCCTTTTTTTTTTCTTCCTGCCATCGTTTCTGACTCGTTTTTTTCTTTTTTTTTTTTGGTAGTTTGGAAAGAAGCTACCGAATTCATCTCGACCGTCGGCGACTGATTCGGAAACCTAGTTAATTAAAAGGTTAAAGAGAAAAGAAAAAGGGAGATTAATAAGTTTTTTTTTTTTTTTTTCTTCCTCGTTTATGATTTCCATACTGGTAGATTATCGTTGGGGGAATGCGGAAAATTCACCCGTTTCGGGAGGAATAAAAAAATAAAAAATAAAAAAATTCGTCTTAGATGGATCTACCACCTCGGTTGGGTTTTTGGCACAAATTAAAACGCATCCAATTTAAGTTTGTTTCCGCCTTTTTCTTTCCTCCGGAAAATACCAATTTCCGAGAAAACTTGAGTTTGATATTATTCCGGAAAGAAATTGGTCGATTTATGCGAAAGAAACTTTATAATTCATTCTCCTGCTGATGGAATACAAAAGTAGATCAAACACAAACAGAAGGGCCGAGCTAGATGCCCCTAGAATACGTTGATTTCCCCTTCTATCGCTGCTCCGTCACGCACCGAAGGAGAATTTTTTTCTTTTTTTTTTTAAACCCGTTTCCATCAGCAAATCGAACATGATGATTGGTGAGCGGAATTGTTACCAATTTCTTCAATATGCGTGATTTCACATGATATCTCCTCTCTCTCTCTCTCTCTCTCTCTAAAGGTGTCTTTACCTACAGAGTTCTGCCGCACTACCAACCAGCACCCTAGGCCACCCATAATGAAAACACAAAAAAAAAAACTAATGAATTTTAAATGAGATGTTAATATTTTCCCGATTTTTTTTTTAAAAAAAAAAAGTAAAAATAACTGCATAAAGTAAACTGATATATAATTATCCAGGTTGAATTTTAATGCTAAATTTTCAAACATCAATACGCTGGGCTGAATTTATAAAAGCAGACGGGCAGAAAAAAATTAAAATTAATTCTAGAGTATACATCTCGAAATAGGTTGTTGATATTCAGACTAGATAATGAGACAAAATTTGATTGCCACACAGAACTTTTTTTTTTTTTTTTTTTTGCGTGTTTGCTTTCTCTGGCATTTCCCTATCCGATGCGTTTTTTATAGAAGAATATTTTTTTGTGTTGTGTCTGTGTGTTTTTTTTTCCTCCCCCTCTCGCATCCAGTGGAAAGTTGCCGTATGGAGGAAGCATAAAACAGAAGAAAAGACGTTTGGCCCGCTAGTAATAATTCTGCGAGTCGACTCTGGAATCTTTCTGAAAACGTTAATATTGGCAGAAAAATCTTCTAGCGCCTTGTAAATCTGGGGAAACAGCATTAGTCGAACGGCAACAAGAACTTTAACAAGATATAAAAACAGAAAGATAACAAGTGTCTTATTGTAAAGCTTCGCACCTTGGGGAATTAAAGCGAATCCGACTTAAGATGTGCACAGAATCGACTTCATCACCGAAATCTTTCTCTCTCATTTTTTTTTTAAAGTTTTTTTTTGAGAATCGGGTAGAAGTAGTAGTAGTAGTAGATAAAATATTAGATTTAATTCCCGTTTCAATTTGAGCGAGAGTGTGTTTTCGGTCGGTAACGGAGCGAAGTGGGAGGAAGAGATGATGACATTTAACGCCGGACAGATCATTTAAACGGCATTAGGTATGCCAGGTCGCTCTGCCTTCTGCAAATACGCAGGTCGGGGATTGTAGTAATAAGCCTTTAATCAGACTCCATGTAATTCTAATGCTATTGTAATTTGTGGCGTGCCGTCATCAATAATTTGTTACTAATTGTTGTCCTTCCGATAATATGCGGATCTCTCAATAATCGCGCTACGAAATCTTTATTAATAATTTCTCATCGACGCTAACGTTCGAAACAGACTCGTTTACGTAAGTGCGAGTTCTTAAACTACGTAATTTAACAGTTAATCCCGCTTAGTTCGTTTGGAGTGGTCGACCCTCTTCAGTCGCGTCTTTAAGAATGTTGCTTTGGTAAATAACTTCGGACGTCTAATGGCACGGAGCCAACTGGGAAAACAGGTAGAAATACCGCAACATCAATTCTCTTTCTGTAATATCGTGTGAAAAATACAGAAAAAAAACAGTAGGAAGACCACGTGGCTTTATTAAGTAAATGGCTCTAAAGAAAAATATACGAGTATGGCGCGCCTCCGTCCATTAACATCTGGTAGTAGAAGCGTGTCCAATCACTCAAGATGGCGATAATGTGCACGATACCTTCGACTATATGTGTTCTTTGTTTCGTTGTCGTCGGGAGGAGTGGATGTTTGACCGGATGGCGGATACGGAGTTGTGGCTATTTGTCATCTGTCCTCCTTTCTTATAGATTCTCTCTGTGGCCACCTCTAGTTTTATCCTCTAGAGACGACGGAGATCGAGGCTTTTCGTTCCTAAAACTCGGTACTTTTACTAGATACGCTTGAGCTATAGGTTATAAAAGTCGACCTCTGTCCTCTCCCGTTCCGAAAGAGGTTTCGATTTAGTCTCCGGATCTGGGATGGTCAATTGGCAATAAAAAGATCGTTCGGACCGATGGGTTCGCACTCGACCTAACACAACTACCGAATTCCATTTCTACCGAGACTGGTCCGACTAGACGGCGTCGACCGCAATTTAAATGTAGCCATGGGAAAATATCGTTCGAGTTCCAGATTGTCTCAACAGAATAATGCTCGGCACGGACGGAAATTAAAACTTTCTCTCTCTCTCTCTCTGCTCTTCGCTTTTGTCCCTCTTTCATCGCGCGCTTATAAAGTATCTGTTCATGTAAATGTTTCTCGACAAATTCCGAGTTCTAGTACGTTTAACTTCTTAATATTCCGCCAGTTTCTGCGCGCCAATTAAAAAGCTAAAAAGACTCGATTCGAGTCGTAAATCGCATCGACTCGAATCCTCCATTTTCGTGCGTTACAGTGGCACGAAATTCAGCGGAGGAAAGAAAAAAAAAAAAGATTAATGGATAATTATAAAATTCGATTAAGGATAATCGATTGCGATACGAAGACTTAAGACAGTGTTTAAGAAAATCTATCTCGGACGTAATTTACATAAAAGTTGCTTTAGTCTTTAAAGGCTAAACGGACAGAGAAGTTTCAGTTTTCAAAGAAAAAACGACAAAAGTAGCATCGAAGCGGGAGTTATACACGTTCTTTCTGCTTTGTGTCAAAATACGTTTCCTTTCTTCCTTATCGATTTTGTCGTTTTACTTACAAGTAATTCTCAAATGTTCTCTAATCCAGTTACCGAAATTCCCACAGATTATTATTATTATTATTATTATTATTATACGCGAAGTTCGTTTCTCTTTTCCACATTGCAGGTTTCTGCACATTTTTAACGTGTCAGAGATTACCCGACTTAACTATTAGTATTCTGGTAACCAACTCGTGTCCGAAGGAAATAAACAAAGGAAGAATAGGAATGTTACTGGACATAATTGTGGAAGGAGGAAACTGGGCGCTGCCTCTAGCGTTACTGGCAACGGATTGATTGTTACGCTTGGGTAGTGATTAAATGTAATAGTTATGTCGCTGGCTGCAAAGTGAAGAGTCGCTTGACAGCTGCCGCTTTACCGTCTTCCATTCGATACCACACCAACAACTCCAATCGTTATTTTAAAAACTTTAACAACCGATATTATCCGCACCCCTTTCACTTTTTACTTCTTCTCTGATGAACGGTCCAGGATTTTTTTTTTTTTTTTTCTACAATTAAAAAAGCCGATACAGTATGGAACTCGAGCCAAAAACATGTTTTCTAGAGTAGAGAAAATTTCTATTAATTCGTATAATCTGTTCTTTCACTTTCTTTTTTCTTTTTTTTTTTTTAATATATTATTCTTAATCTGGACTGGAGAAATTGAACGTATCTGCAAAGCATCTGGAGAAGAAAGGAAGAATGAAAAATTTAGAAGTCAGTGGGTGATCAAATGAGAGAAGAATCGAACAAAATGAAGAGATTAGGGAGACTTTGTAGAATGATCGAAACACGTAATTATAGAAAGACTAGGCGAGAAGTCTTTTCTTTGTCGCGAGCACAATGGGAGTCGATCAAAAAATAATTTTTTATTTTTTTTTTTTGAATTAAAAATCCGAATTTATGCCGGAAGATCGAGTAGAAATTATTATAGAGTATTACAGATTTTGAAATATATCAACAACACTTCACAATAAATTCTCCAGCAGCAGCGAAGCACAGAACTAGCGACGTACTTGTAAGATCGGGTTGAATCATTCTAGTTACTGTATATCATTCTTGGTTTCAATGGTTCCCTTTTGGGCCACAATCTATTTCTTGACAGTTCTCGGTCCCGTCGAGCCAATATCAGTCGACAGAAAAATCTCTAGTTTAGATAGAGTTATGGCAAGAATTCGAAAGACTGTTCTGAAAGAAACTCGCGATTTCAATATTAAAAAAAAAAAACAACAACAACAACCGGAAATCCTCGATGGAAACTATTTGACGCGGGTCGAATTAATAGTATAAAAGTATCGTTACAACTAGAAAACAAGACTTAACTTCCGAACTTGCCGGATGTCGATCCAAAGAGCGACATTTGGATTATCCGGGTGCACCCGGATAACGAGAGGAAGCTTTTAAGCAAGCCATTAGTTCGGTACCGGGTAACTGATCAAACAGGTTAACGATATAAAAGGCGACAGAGCGAGATAAGCGATACTGTCGCTGAAGTTGCTTCTAACAATCAAATTATAAATAAAACAGAGAGAGAGAGAGAGAGAGAGAGAAAAATCGATGTCTATAAAGCTTTCAAATATATAAAAATCCAAATTCTATGCATATTTATGAGCTAACAAAACAGCAGAGTTCTCTCTCGGGGGGCCTATTTACCTGTATTTTGGTAACCGAATATAATTATCGATAGATAAAAGTAATTTAACAATCGAGTAATCGTTTCTGTTTTGGTATTATCGACGAAGCTACATAAAAAAAAATCCAAAAAATTTAAACAGTTTTCATGGTTTTGGGCCGTTATCTCTGTAGGACTAGAGAGAATGGTTAAGGACTAGCCAACAATTACGGATGATTAATTCAAAACGAAAAGGGAGCTTATAAAAATGGCGGATGTGGGAGAGGAGGGAGTTATTAATTGGCATCAACACGGGCCAGTGGATCCCCAACACTATTAATCTCCTGTTAGCGAGAAACGAAACCGGAGATAGGCTAATACAAAATTCATCATTGGTCGCTAACATTGTCACGGTGCAGTTGCACCTGGCGGCCCGATATCATCCGTGCAGACTCAGACGGGAAAACAAACTGGTGTTTACAGGTAATTAAGCAGAGAATTCTTCCCCCCCCCTGTAAGTGAATGTTCTGCCCCGCGCGCTTCGATCGATGGCTGCAGTCCAGAAACCTCCGCTTTTATAACTGTTGCGCCATCTGCCGTTGCTCCGAAGCTTTATCTGCGGGAAATGTTTCCTGTTCACTGATTCAAAAAATCTCGTGTTTAAAATGGAGAAGCACGGATCAATCTCGACTTTTCTTCTTTCTCTCGTCGATCCCTTCGATATCGCGACCCTGCCCTACTTTTCCGAATCGAAAACGTTACGTTTAACACCTGCATCTTATAATTCGTTACTTCACCTGTGTCCGAATTGTCGTCTTAAAAATTTGAACGGCCATTTAGGACCCGCATCATCATTTATTTATTTATTTATTTATTTTTTGTCATTCTGTCCGCAAAAGCGTGGGAAGTCTCTTGATTAACCGCTAGTTTCAAAATCACAATCTATTTAGCATGCATTAACAGGAAGTTAATTTCTGGCAAACGTCCGTCCTCACCAGCAACTTCATTTAGTTTCATTACCGAGGTAGGCGCGAAATTAATCGTCTGATCCGATATTAATCAGTAACTGAAATTGATAAATTGAATTTTTTTTTTTTTTTTCCTTTTTAAATTCTTCCCTCTCGAAGAACTTAAAAAGAAACTTTTGTTTATAGTGCTGACTTTCTTAAATCATCTAATCATTTTTTTTTTTTTTTTTTGGTCCTTAAATTTTTCATTTGCCTTTTAATTAGGATACTAGTTTTCCTTTCGTTCTCTCCATCCTCATCGTTCGGTAATTAGAAAATTCGACACTGTAGCCGAGTCAAACCTCCCCCCATACCACTTTCTAGATACAGAATTTGAAAACAAGACAAAACCATCTTCTCCTATTGTCCCTGGTTGGAAAACAATATATATTAAACTCTATTATAACACATATAATTATCTTTTAAGTAATTACTCTCTCTCTCTCTCTCTCCTGTAATTACAGTAAGTCTAGATAACTGTTTGATTAATTTTCTTATCTGCAGATCTACCATAAGAAAAAAATTCTAATTTGGCTTTTAAGAATATCAAATTTTCTATTTGAAAACAAGAAATGATGAAAAAGAATGAATTGTCTAATGGAATTTTAACAATCCTTCAACAAGTAATATCACTATCCTCGGAATTAGCCAAGCAGAGCTAAAGAGTTTTGTTAGCATCCTCTTTAATTCCGCCTTAGCTGCATAATCCGACTCTCTCTTTCCCTCTTCTATTTTGCATTACAAATGATGCATTTGTCTCAATCTGAGTTCTTTAATTTTCGCTATGCCGTATGAATATTAATTGATTTTTGTTATTTGTGGAAAAAAAAAAAAAAAAAAAAAGCCAAAGAGAAGAAGTGAGGAAGAAAAAATACTTTTCCAAATATTTTTTATTCCAATACTGTACAACGGAACAAATGCGTGTATACAAACTAAAATCTGAATGGAAAATAATAATCTTCGAATGCGTGTTTCCACTTGTGTGGGATTTAAAATATATTTTACATTGACAATTATAAACATAGATATTATCATTCTCATAGTAAAGATCAATTTTTGGTTTATTTATCCATAGTATACAACACTGCAAATAAAAATTCAAATAAAAAAAAAAAAAATTAACATTACAGGAACTTGGAATGCTTGGAGATGAGCATATATTGTTTAATATTTATTCTTAATTTATTATGAAAATGTGACTTTTATGCTTATAATTATATTTACAACATGATAACATGATGATGACGATGATGATGACGACGACGACAACGACGACAATTACAATGAACAACTGTAAATCGCTGATTTACTATTATTATTATTCAAAATGTGCTGATTAAATACCAAAAATAACAACTGTTTTATCTATTTTTGATCAAAATTACAAGGCAGATTTATAATTTCACTTGATGTATACAAAAAAATTATTATTATTTTGAGATAACAAAATTTATTTCTTCATTCTTTACCTCTCTTGAAGGCCATTAACAGTTGTTTTGAGTTGTTATTCTTCTCAAAATAATATTTTTAACTAAGTTCAAGAAATGGGATGTTTAAATATCAATTTTTATAATTGAAATAGAAGAAATAAATATCACAGATTTTGGAGTCTTTTCTTTTTTTAAAGAAGAAAATGCTTACAGTCTTCTTAAATCACTTTTCCCTTCAAAAAATAGTTTCTTTCAGGTGATAGAATAATTCTTGAAGGAAATCAGTTTTTCCATTTTTTTTCATGGTTCAATATTTTTATATTAATTGGATGCAAATAGCATTTACTTCTTTATGGAAATTATGGCATTTCATCGAAAAATTCCTTAATGCATTGGTATGCACAAATCAATAAAAAATGAGCAGCACACACATAACTTGCTATCTGTACAAACCTCCAAAACAGATGAAAATTGTTTTGGAGGTGAAAACTGTCATCATGATGATGGATGTTCCATTTCTGGTTTTACAATTTGATAGGAAATGAGGTATTCTGGAAAAGCCTGTATAAAGATAAAAAATTATATTAATAATTTTTATAACAATATTTGATAATAACTTTATAAGTTTATTTAATAACATTATTAGATAATAACTTTATACATTGATTCTACATAAGAGTTAATTATATTAATAAACTTTGAAATGCATCTATAGATTTCACATCTGTACCTGTTCCCCTCGATAGACGACATATTCTGGATAGGATAAGCCACCTACACTTGGACGACCTATTACGGAATGATGCCCTGGAGGAGCGTGCGCCATTTTCATTGCACTGAATTGTAGGAAAGATTTGCCTAGAGTCACTCGACATAAAAGCATTTGTCTGGAAGAAAAGAGAACCTCTTGGTTAAATTGTTTTGTAGCCAATTGATTTCTTGTTCTGTTAGTATTTGTTTCAGTTGGTATTCAAACATTTACAAACTAAACAACACAGTAGCAATGGAATTTCTTAAAATGTACTCTTTGGAAGTGAATCTTGATATTGAATGCTGCCTGTCATACTAACATAAAACAAAACAAGAAGCAATCCATTTGACAGATTAAAATGCCTTGTCTTTTTTACCTGAAGACTGATATATTAAGAGTTAAATTGATACGAATATCTAGTTTAGAATATTATAAATATTATAATATTTAACCTTCAGTATATCATTAATATATATATTTGATATAAATTATAGAATTTACAGTATTTTTTCTATAAAAAGGTGAAATATTTATAAATATTTAACAGTGATGATAATATAAATTAAAATTTTATTAAAAAATATTAGAATAAATTGATTACCTGTGACATATATAGCATGATCTATCTTTATGTACAGGACAGCCAGTGCCGCCTCCAATACCATACACATATTGATTACTTTTAGAAGAATTTTCAGCAAAATAAATTCCTGAAATAATATAATTTTTATAAATAATAAAATAACAAGCAAAGTAATAGTTTAATACAAACAAAAATTTAAAAAGTAAAATTAAATAAATATAAATGATAAAAATACGAAATATTATAAATTTTATTATGTAAAATAAATATTTTTTATTTAGTAGAAAATTTGAAAAATTATAGTGAAGCTTAATAAATACAATTAATGATTTCATTTTATAATTAAGAATATTTATTATATCTAAAGAAAAAAATGTTATGTATATACATGTCAATCTTTGCTAATATATAAACATTAAATAGAAAAGAAATGAGTAAAGATTGACTAATTTGATCAAGTAATTAATACAGCAGTCCACCCACCACTGTATGCTTAGCCCCCTGGGCGACCTTCATCAAAACTTCGTTAAACTTTCATCAAGCTTAATTAAACTTCTCATTGGAAACTTTCTCTATTTATTGAAATAAATTCTTAAAAATTAAATTCTCTAGACACATTTGGATAACAGTTCTTATTTTTCATATATTTTAAGAGATTATATTTTATATTTTATTACACTTCACAATTATTTTCTTTCATAAATAAGTTTCTTCTTATTAAAACTACTACTTTTACATAAATTTTTATATAAGGAAGATGTTATTAATTCTTCTAATAAAAGAAAAGTATTTGTTAGTATAATCTAATACCAATTTTAACTGATTTTCTTATGATAAGGAGATCATCATAAATGATATAAATGATGTAGCTGTGCACACCTCTTACTCTTTATACTCGTTGACACCTCTGAATTCGTTGCATGACCCATCCGCTTAGTTAGATCAAAGTTTACAGTCACAGAAGTAAAAAGTTTGTGGGATAATTACACCAGTCAGCCATTACTTCCAAGGATAATCATCCTTAATTACCAACGCCGGCAGACACACCCAGATTCTATGGGCTTAATGAAGTGCCTGCCTCCCCCTTGCCAATTACTGTTTCCAACCGTTATCGATGCTAGCAACATATAACATCCATTACGGCAGGAGTAATACGCCCACCCTGAAATTATGTGTGTTGATGGTAGTGGTGGTAGCGAGTGGCAATAAATTTACACCATACCTGTGCTCCTTATTTTTATTCACACATTTCTATAACTTCTTTTATTTATTTGTATTAAAAAATTAACAAAAAAGGAATCAAGTTATTTGTCAGTGGCTAAGATTTTCTAATTTTTGAAAAAATTTTTGGTTCATCTGCTGCAAGCTGAAGAAATAATAAATACTATAATAAGATTAAAACCATGATTATGAAATGTAATTTTTAGTTTCATTCTTTGATATAGCGAAGATAAAAATATTTTATAAAATATGTCATTTTAACATCATTTTTAAATTGTGGTTGCTCAATTGACAATTCTCTAGCCTTAACAATCATGCTAGTAATAGTAGCACCCCAATTGTGTTGAAAATTGAATTTATCCCCCTTCCTTTCTGACTGAAAGCATCTCTCATGAAATATGTAACAACTATTTGAACATTTTGGCAGGAGGTTTCCTGTAAACCTATAGGGTTGCCTACTTGCTGGTGCTTGTCAAAGTAGTAGCTCTAAAGTTTATTTAAAAACAATAAGGGGTCAAGTTCCAATGTATCAGACAAATGGCCATCTATCACTGTCACTGGCACTATTTTTCGTTCAACAATGACTCTGTAAAGTTTTTCCCCTCATTTTCATTGTCTTTTTCAGTTAAAAAAAAAAAAAAAGAAATGTGCTTTGATAAGTTTAATACTTTCACTCAATGCATTACTGAAAACTCTCAGACAATACTTGCAGTTTGATAAGTACTATCAGAGTGAGTAACAAAATGATTGTAAAAATGTTAGGTATATAGTTAAACAGAAGAATCTTAATTTCTTTCATTTTTATCAAAATTAATTTCAAAATTACACTTTATAATTAAATCATAATAATAATTATAAATTAAATGCATTTTATAATTCAAATAAAAAAAATATATAAAATTCTCCATAAGTATTTTTAGAATTTTATATTATTAATTAATATTTAGTTATTTTTTTCAATTATAATTTATTTTCTCTAAATTTAAAATTTTTCAGTAATATTTTTTTAATATTTAACATATAAATTTATTAAATATATTATATGTGTTTAATATTTTTATTATCTTACCTGCACCAAACATTCCACCTATATAGGCATGTCTCTCATCAAATCCTTTTTGAACAATTGCATTAATAAATGGAGAACCATGAAAAAGCATACGTTCATTTGATTGCCTATGGTTTTCTTCGGCTACTTCTCCTCTACGATGACAATACCTCTCCCATAATTTTTTGTTGGCAATTTTTTGAATCTAGAACGTAACATTAATTAATACAGTAAAAATAAACTTATTCCTAAAATCCATTCAAAATTTATATTTATAATTATTTTATAAAAAATAAATTTCAACTTTACCTTTAGTATATTATATTTATTGAATATACCTCCTGCGTGTCCATTGTCTCTGTGTTCTCTAATTGAACTTTGCATCTGGATATAGAAAGTAAGTTAAAAGTTTTGAATTTTAATTACTATCATCTATGGTATTTTAAATGTTTAAATTCACACCTCATCTTGAACTGCAATATATTCTTTATCTTCTAAGCACAAATCTATCAAAATTGTACCTGGAGTACTTGGAAGATATTGAATAGAAGCTGAAATAATATATTTCAAAATATATATGAAATAATGATAATTATACAAAATTATATAGTTTTGTAATTAAATATTTTAATCCAATAAACAAAAGGTAATTAAATAAATGTATAAATAAAATAAATTTTAATAAACAAAAAACTAAATAAAACCAATTGCTTATTAAAATCTAAATCAAAGCATTTTTGAAATTAATCCATCTTAAATAACTTACATGGATATTTTTTACATGATATTTTTAAAAAAAAACCACACATAATTATATATTATATTTTGAATTTTTAAATTTTTCTATATAAATCAATGAAAATGGAAAAGTTCTAAAAATGTTTATGCTTTGAATTGTAAATGAATTGTAGATTCTTATTTAGCTGTTTTGATTGAAGATTGTATAGAATTTGATTATTTTATATAAATTTTCTGAATAAATTTATTGCATATTTATCTTAAAAATCTCAGATATTCATCTTAATTTTTCAAAAAAATAAATTTTATCTTTATATATAAGTAAAATATAGATTACAACAAATTTATAATTATAATTATATGGTATATGTTATTTCTTTATCAATAGAGATCTACAGACATATTTTACTTTATTGCAATTTGCTAATATGGCACTTCTCAATTATATTCCTTATTTTTATCTTACATCTCAATTTGACACTTTTCTACAAAATAGCACTTAGAATATATATATATAACATAAATTAATACATATATGGGCCAGGATCAGAGTCATCCTGAAAAACTGAAAGTTCAAGATCCAAAATCAAACATGGATCCTCCAAGGTGATACTCAAATTCTTCAAAATGTAGCCATTTGGAAAGTTTTTAGGTCTAACATTATTGTGCATTTAATGAATAATAGCATAAATATGTTTTTATGTTTTATATGCATTAGCAAATAAAAAAAGGTAATGATTTGTTTTACAATAGTAATAAGAAATGTAACTGCCATAATAATGAGTTATGTCTGCACTTTGTAATCTAAAAACTTGAGCTATTCCTTATAATCTTAAACTATTTTTCAGATTTTTAATTTTAACAAGTTACAATATTTATAAAGACTTATGAAAAAGAAAAGTGGTATAAAACATCAGTTTATAAATATCATTCAGCTCAAGCTTTCAGGAATTTTTTACTCTGAACTGAGATTATTTCAAAGCAAATGCTCTTAAGTTTTATTTTTATGAATGTGAATGCCATTAATATTTTGCCTTTGTTTCTGTTCTATGATTTGATTTAATTTGATAATTGTATCAATAATTATAGAGAGAACATTTTTAAGGCACTCCAAACAATTACTTCTTCTAGAATTCATTGAAGTTAATGGTAGTTCTGACAAAAATTTCTCTGCACTCTAGTTGTTTTACATTTTTCAATCTTAAAAAAAATTCTATAGATCTGGTTCTTATAATAGTTATCTTGATATTTATTTTTTTGATATATATATGTCTGTCAATTATTC
>WUQG02162216.1:0-23292 GCA_011317285.2 Androctonus mauritanicus
GCCTAACACTCTGCAAACTGCCATGCTACCCATGTGAAATTTTCATGTCACAATTTGTCAACATGAGAGATCTCTCTCTCATGTTGACAAATTGAGAAACTGATGTAAAAAAATTATCTATCACTATTCAATTCATTATGCAGGCATTATAGTCAGACTAATTTTTAATTTCAGTATACTGTTTATTGTAAAATAGTGTGTTTTTACTGTATCAGTGTTTGTTATTTATCTTTACATAATATCACAAATCAGAAAAAGTGAAAAATGAAAATACAAGACATTGACTATGGTCAAAAAGACAGAAATAATTAAATTAAGAAACTTGATTTGGGAGAAAAGTTTAGTGATTTGGCTTTGTTTTATGGTATTTGACGAGTCATCATTTATGACATTAAAAGAAATTGGGATAAAATTGATGGGTTTATGAAAGATTTGAACAGCAAGAGTAGTGACAGGAAAGTCTTAATAAACTAAGCATATGTATTTGTGTAATTCCATTTTTTTCATTGAACATCCAATAATCTGGCAAATCTCTGAAATCCAACAAGCCCCAGTCCCATATGTGTTGAATTAGAAAGACTATTGTATAAGCATAATATAAATAAATGGTAACTAGGAAAATCCACAGTATGACATCCATAATGCATAAACATTATTGATTAAGAAAGTTAATATTACAAATTGTTACAGGATATTTAAATACAATAGATAAATATATAAATATAATATTAACAACAATAATAATTATATATAATATGTTCTAATTTGTTAACATAGAAATATATATTATAAGGTCATAAACAAGAAACATCAAAGATAGCTTCTCAAGGGCATATATCCAGAGAGTGGGGATCAACTCCAGTACCATTTCATTAATGACAGGGTATACATTGCTATCTTAAAGATTACTACAGTTTCAGCATACTTAATCTCTTCAATAACATTAACTGTTTTTATAATCTTGATTCTTTCCAGGATATATTTAAATTATATTCATAAAATCTCTTTACTAAGGCAATATTCAATTCTACTATTTGTATATTTCTCATATGTTCTGCCAATCTAATCTTTGAAGATCTTATAGTTCTTCCTACACACTCCTCTGCTCTACATAAATCATTATTGTTTATTGGAACTACATAAACTTCTGACTGCACATCTGGTTGATGTCTAGCTTTATCATTTCTCAGAACTTGATAGATGAATCTAGACTATTTATATGGTAGGATAATATCTCTTTTTGTTCTTAATGCTCCTCTCACTGATTCTAATGCTGAATCATACTTAGCTGGTTTTATATAATGCCTCTAACTACCATCACTGGAGTTTACATTATTATTTGAAATGGCTTGAACTAATCTCTGTGGGCTATTCTATCAATGAGAAAGTCAATTATAGATATTGCAAACAAATTATTCCACTATAGCCATGGCGTCTGGATGATCTACTATCATTCTACATTCTTGTTCTTTAGACTGTTCAGTTTTACAATGTGTATCTATTCTGTGTAGAAGGGCCTTAATCACTGCTGTCATGTAGTTCATAAAATTTTTGGACTATGATGATATAAATATGGAAGAGTATGTAGGTTTTCTGTTTACTGATAGTGAATAGTTACCACTTATAGCATTAACATCTAGGAAATGCATATTTTTCTTGGACTTTTGGTCCAGTGTCAGAGTAAGCCTTAAAGTTTGATCTGTAAAGCTCTGGACAAGTTGCTCCATATTCCTGACTTCTGTTAAACTGATGAGATCATCAACATATCTGACAAAGAAACTTATTGATAACAGGAGAGCCAGAAGAGTTCACATTGAACATTTCTTTATATCATAGTACCAATTCTGCCAAAGTGTTCATTTTTGTGTAATTTTTTATGAAAAGTTAGTAATTCAATATATAAATATTTGAATATTGATAATTCTTGACCTGTGATAAAAATTAAAAGTTGATGTCATTGGTTATAAAATTTTTCAATACAGACATCACACAATCAACACTTTTCATAAGTAATAATTTTTTCATAATTTATGCTAATAACTTTTTTCATTTCTGCTTAAATTTATTGATTCTTTGCCTTTAGTTGGTACAGTAATTTTTCCAAACATTATAAAATTTTCCAAACCCAAATACATAATAAATAAATAAATTTTAGGATTTTAAATATCAAAAAAATATTTTAAAAATGTTTAATAATTGTAAATTTTATATTAAAATTAATATATTCATTACTTACTGATTGACCAATTGCTTTACACATAACCTGATATACATGAAGATCCTCTAAAAAATAATAATAAATTCTGTACAATTATTTTTATCTTCACATTCAAAAAATTGTATACTAAAAAATTTATATTAATAAAATATAAACCATTACAAAAACAAAAACTAATTTTTATAATTAAAAAAATTTCTTTAAATACAAAGATAATTTAAAGATAAACAACATGTTAGTAAAATAATAAGTTATTTGATATCTATAAATTATTTTAATATGTATACAGAGCTACATATAATATATATATATATTACTGTTTTTGCAAATAATTGGTTGTGCTAAAACATTTTCCACCTTTTTAAGTGTTTATATATAAGAAATTTGCATTAAAAATTATACATACAATAATGTTTAATATTTTGCTTGAAATTATTAATGAAATTAATAATAGAATTTATATACAGAGTGGTCATAATTAAAAGAGAAAGTGTTTAGAACTCAATAGCCAAGAATCTGTTGGTTGAAACTCAGCAAAATTTAGTGTATATACTTTCCAGACTATGAGAATTCAATCTCGATAAAGAAAATAATTTTGAAATGCACACCAGGAGAAATGCTTCTGTATGTAGAATTAATATGCAAATTCATACTCACAAATGCTAAATTATGCAAATTTCAGTCAACTGACATCATCAAATTTGCAGAAATAAGGTCTGTACAGGTGTGGCATAGGTCTAATATGACCTACTAGACATTGATGTGATCTTTATGTAAGGCTCTGTTTATATGATTGTGTTTGGCTCATAAAGCTGTATTACCAAAATAATGGTAATGTTTTTATTGCACTACCATTGTTGCATTCCAATCAGCAAAGGGCTTATGGAAAGGACCTATGATTATTACCAATTTGTGAAAATGATTTTACACTTCGAAAAAACTGAATCCTTTGCAACTGCAACCAGGATAAAGATGCAAACTGATATCAAATGAAGAACTTGAACAGGTTACAACTGCTGTAGTGAAAGCTACAGATACTGCACACAGATGCAGCAGTGCTCATGTAATATCCAGTCAACTGGATATGCTGCATTCAACTGAGAAGAAAAGTTTGCACAAAGTGTTGACATTTTCCCTTACAAAATGATCCAAATCCAACAACTGCTTCCAAACGATGCAGAAACTTTTTTGCATTTTTCTCATCTGTTCCTAGAAAAAGTCCTACTTTATGCAGCTGAAGAGGGGCAGTCCAGCCTGAAAGCACTCTTGCATCTATAATTTTATTCTAAGGTCCTATAAGCTAGTTCAGATTTTTGTTTTATTCTAATTTGAGACCTAGTTGTCAATTTGGTGTGAATAATTAATAAATTGAATAAATCCAAAAACAAGTAAAATTAATTAATAAAAATAATTTATTGAATCCAAAAGCTCTTATAAAATAATAAAAAACTTTATTAAAACAATAATAAAGCAACAAACAAGTTAGTAATGAAAACTTGTTCAATTATCAATCCAGGGATCTAAAAACAATAAATTATTAATCAGAAATAATAAATAACTTTAAATAATATCTTATGCTACCTCCACATTCCAATACAAAAACTAATTGGTTGTCAGTATTACAAGAAAGAATTGAAAGTCACTCGTACAACATATAGTCTATCTTACCTCATTGCTCCTAGCAAACAACAGCTTTTTATAATGGCAACTTTTATAAGTCTTGTACTCAGCTCATTTACATAAAGTCATAAAACAACTTCAATTATTAGTTTACAAATAAAACAATTCTTGCCATTTTCTTAACAATTTGACAATAATTATTTAATATAATATTATATTAAACACTAATTATAAATCATTGATAAGAGATCATTCTTTAATTCTCAAATCAAATCATTGATATTAACTTAAAATAGATAACGTTACACGACAAGTGAATTTGTTGGGAAGATGCAGTTTGATTCAGTAACTTGGTCATTTTTAACTTCCTGAGGTGGAGTACATGAAATGTAAGTTAACCCTTAAACTAAATGTAATATCTAAAATAATAATAATAATAATAAGAAAGAAAATACAAAAATAAATTGGGAAAGATCAGAGTTAAATCTTCAAAATTATTTAAAATGTTTTTCTGTTACAATTTTTGAGAAACTGATTTGGAGCAAGAACTATGGGATATCATACAGCATACAAAAAAATTAAATTTTTTTTGCAAATATGCTGTGTGATAAAACTTTAATTTCTATAATCAGATATAAATTATGATAATAAAATATTTGATTTAATTTATTTTAAAATTCTACTATAATGATAAGCATTATAAATATTCCTATTATAAAACCTGAATTTACAATTCTAAGCTTACAAACATGGTCTTAGATGTACTACACACTAACCGATTGTGCAACTGTTAATAAATTATTCTAGGATTGCAAATTCATGTTTCACATGGGCAACTATAAATAATATATTCTAGTATGTAATATTTAATTCTTTATTAATAATTTATTTATAGTAAATAACTGATTTTAAAAGTTTATATTTTACTTACTGTTATATCGGTATGGATCTTTAATAACATGGATATTAACAAAATTTTCTTTTTGTGCTATTACTTCAAAAATTAAAAAGTTAAAATTTATTAATAATTTTATTTTAAAAATAAATTCTTTGCACTAAAAAGATATTAATTATTACAAAATTCTCATCAGCCACAGATTAATAAACTTCAATTTTCAATATCTATGAAAAATATTTTGAACATGGATTCAAGTGAATACACTACAGCACTTCTTGCAGTATGGGGAAAACAATTCTTTTTTATTAAAAAATCAGCAAGAACTAACGTTTTCGGCTATGCGCCATCTTCAGGTTCTGGATAGAATATTCTATCCAGAACCTGAAGATGGCGCATAGCCAAAAATGCTAGTTCTTGTTGAATTTTTAATAAAAACGAATTTTTTTCCCCATACTGCAAGAAGTGCTGTAGTGTATTCAGTTGATACCAGGGAGTAGCAGTAATTTACAGTCTAAACTTATTTAACATGGATTTATTAATAATAATATTCAATTTTACATATTGATAATTTCTCATGAAATATGTTTTAACTTCAAGCACATTAATAGTTATTCAATTAATAAATTTTATCATCAAATATAAGAAAATCTAATAATGAAAATTCTGTAGCAATGAAAAATATTATTTAAAATGCCACTTATATAACAACAGACAAAACTGATATATATATAATGTTTAGCATTTAAGTGAAATAATTAATATCATCACTTATCCATTGATATCAATATCAAATAATTATCTTTCTGAAAATCACAATAATTATATATTAAAGGTAAATAAAAGTACATTATATAAGATGTTCAAGACAAATATATCCGATATTTATTTGATATAAATGTTCTTTTTACAAAATTTTTCTAATGATAATTTGTACTGCAAGTGAGTATAATTATACAAGTAATGTGATAAGCAGTTTAAACAGGAATAAAATAATTTATTATTAGTAAATGAATACAAATATTAATAATATCATGCAGTGATGTTTTTAGTCTTCTATGATCACCACAGTAATCAAAAACACTACCACATGATATTATTAGTATCTGTATTTATTTACAAATAATAAAGTATTGTATTCTTGCTTAAAGTGCTTATTGGATTACTTATATTTCTTCATGAGCAGTGAAATTTGACTGTTTAAGATTATAAGCTACAATTTTCAGAAAAACCGAAATTTAGATAATATTTAAAGTTTAAAAATAACTCCTTTTTTTACTTTTGAAATTTTGCAAGATAAGTTTTTTACTTATAAATTTGTTTCTCATTGAAGTATAGTCCAAAAATCATTAAAAAGATTTTTGATTCAAAAGAAAATGTATTTGAAGAAAATCTCTCTCTCTTTCAAGAGAGACATTTTCTAGATCATGTTTCCCAAAGCGGGTGATAATCCCTGGGGATGTTGGAATGATCCCAGGGTGATACTAGCCTCAATACAATTGGGGAGGCATTGAATAAAAATAAGAAGTGGTGAAAGCATAAAGAAAGAAGATAAGAAAATTTTGAAAAACTGTTTGTACATATTTCATCTATTGTGTAGTACTGAATTAAAGTCATAGTGATTACTTTATTTTTCAAATAAATATACAAAATGTAAGTTATCATCAGTGGTCAAGTCCAGTGATAGGTCTTAACAAGCTAGTATTGGCAAGTGCATTGTTGGGAAGTTTAGCATGCATCAGCAGGAATATATGCACATAATTATTTGTTTACAATATAATACTATAAATAGGCAACATGTATGAAATTTAATTTAGATTGTTTCTGAATTGTGTTACAAGCAGTTAACAATAGTGCAAGTGCAATAAATATTTAAAAATTTTAATTTATATTTGATACCTTCGATCTTTTTAGATCACATACAAAGAAAATTGTATTATTGTTGTTTCAATAAAACAGCAATTTAAATGTGAGTATTTTTATATATTTTCTTACATATTTACCATGCATTTCTTGTCTTCTAGTGCTTACTAATTATAAAATTGTAGCAGGCTTGTATCAGTACAATACAATTTGAAATATATAGTTAATATATTTGTCATATTTTTTATTACAATATTAACAAAAACAAAGAAATGAAATAATAAAAAAAACAATTAACTATTAACATTTATTTATATCTTTTGAATGATCTGTATTAATTGATAAAATAAGGCATCTCTTAATAAAGAACAATCATTTAAATAAGGGCAAATTAAATTAAAACTATTAACTGATTTTTAATTGCATATTGATCTATTTTTTTAAATTAATTATTTCTTGATAAATTTAGTTTGATATTTGACAATTTAACATCATATACATATATCTAATACTGAACAAAGAACAAAACCCAGTTTATTAGTTTCATTACTATTTTAGTTTGTTTGTCTTTTGCTGTCTTATACAAAAACCACTGTATACCTGATATCATAGGTGCTATTCTAATAACATAATTATTACAAAAAATTTTTGATCCAACAAGAAAAATTGCATTTTTTCAATTATACAAATTGTTATATGTCTTGATAATTTTATACCCCTATTTTAATAAATAAATACAAATTTTATTTTTTTTACAGATAAAAATACAGATAATTCCATTATCTGAATTTTAAAAGATTAGTATATGGAACTTTAAGAACTGCTAAATAGTACTGATTTTTTGAGAATAGACTTTTAATAAAGTAACATAAAACAGTAAGATAAAGTTACGAACTAAGACCATAATTGTGGTTCTTTGTAATTGAAAAATTCATCAATTTTAGAATTTAAAAATTTTTATAAACACATTTCTGAAAATTAGCTGACATAAAAATAATTACAGGGTTAAAGATAATTTATTTTTTCATTTTGTATTCCTTGGTTTTTGAGTGAAGAAAATGTATAAATTATCTAACAGATTATATAACAGTTATAGAATGCAACATTCATATAATTTTAGTTTTACTAAATATGATTTTACTAATCATGATGGTTTTCAAGAAAATAATCTTTACAGTTGGTGAAGAACAGCTGTATTTTATATTTAGTGATTTATACTGTATTTTAAATAGAATTCAAGTTTTAACCATGATATTATTTATGTATAATATAATAATTCTTGTAATAAAATATAATTTATTCAAAACCTGACATTTATAATTTTATTCTTGAAATGCAAATTTTCAAGAATAAAATATTTAAATATAAATGCAAATATAAAATTTACAAGATTAACACATTACAAAATTAATTATAATTCAAGCAAATTATTAAATTGCTTCTGTTAGATACAGTATTTTATTTTTAATCAAACTTATCTGGTGAATAAAATTTAAATTAAGAAAACTGAAAATAATTTAAACAAAGTAATCATAATTTAAAATTATAACAGAATTTTAGCTATTTTTATTAAAAAAGTGATCTTATACTTAATTACTTTGTTCATCTATCAGAAAAATATCTCAAAAATCATCACAAAACATTCAAATTTTAGGCAATCATTCCTTATTTATCCAAGTTATATATATATTCATAAATTTTAAAGTTCCCTATGTAATTTTGTTCTAAGATAAAAAATGCTCATTGAAATTTCAAAAAGTTGATATCTTTTAAATTATGTGTCACATATAGATATCATACATATTTATTTAAAAGAACTTAGTAATGATAAAATCTTATTATTATTATGATTATTGAGAAAACTTTTACATAAATTTTTTAATGTCATGTCAATGCAAATAAATTTTATGATATTACTGCAATGCAAAAAGAATTGTTCTAATCTACAAATTAGTTAAAGTTTTAAAAATAAACACACATTTTAAATATATGACATAACTTTTAAAAGTAAGATATTTATTTCATTTTATTAATTTATATTGAAATGAAATTTAAAATTGAAATTTAAAGGCTAAAAAAAATTATAGCCAATTTTAAACTTACAATCATCATAATATCCCTTTTGATACATTGGCCATAGCCGTGGACCTCCTTCAAAAGCAACTTCAATTGAAGAACCCAAAGCAACAACAGCAACCCGTTCAGGATAAATAGGCTAAGAATATTATTAACAAATTAAATTAATTTAAATATTTGAATTATATAATATATTTAAATTATTTTAATGTTTTGAATGTTTATATTTTAAAACGAATCCAATATTTTGCTTTATTACAAACAATTTAATAACAGATTATTCATTTACTAGTCAAATAAAAGGAAAAAATAAATAAATCTGATTATTGTGTATGAGCAGTAGTGATTAAATAACTTTTTTGATACAAGAACCAATCACATTCAAATCTTAATGAGATCACAATATTAAGTGATAAAAAATTCTGGCTTAATTAGTTATCAATCTTAAACTTCATTTTACCTGAATATTATTACATTTTCTTGTATTTTAAGGCATCAAAATTCTTATTGTTGGATTAAATTTTTATGATTTGTTTTACAACATATAAAGAACATTCAAATATGAGAAAAAAATTGTTTTTGCTGCATTTATAAATCAATAATTTGAATGTTTGATAATATTAATAGCTGGCGTTAAGTATTAGTAACATAGCCAAGGGATTTGTTTCTGTTACTGTAATTCTAAATCTTGAAATAGGAGAAATACAGCTCATTATAGAAGAGAATATCTACAATAAAATCATATCTAATAATTTAACTCACTTATCCAAATTTGCATTAAAAAATAATTGTTTATTTTTACTAAAAATTTATTTAGGTTAGTTTGAATTAAGCCTCCAAATCATATTCAAAGGGTACTTTTGACAGTAACCACTTTTAAAGTCTCCTATAGGCTGATCAACATCTATTGTGGGATCAATCAGAAGGTTGAAGGAGGAGTTCAAAGGACCTGGTCAGGACTGGTTCTGTCCTGAGAAACTGGATATGTGGGACCTAAAATTTATCCTGGATCCTTCAAAGGCTGCTTTACCATCTGGCTAATGCTAAAAACTTGGACACTTGAAAATAACTTAAAACATTCCATTGTGAAATATACTTAATTCTGTTTTTACATAATAAATACATTCCTGAAGAATACATGTAAAAAAATTTGTGTAAAAAATATACTGTATCTATGGGAAAATAGAAGATTGATTCCAGAATTAAAATTTACCAAAAATAATATAATAAACCATATGAAAAATCATGTTTGAATCTTATTATTTTTATATGCTTGCACTTTTTATTTCATAAAGATTGCACATGTACATAAAAATGTATTATATAAAGTAAATTATCATTTGAAAAAAAATAACATGTTACTTATTCATAAACACAAAAATTAGGCAAAATAATATGAGTTACACACAATAAAATTTTGATTTTAACTTTTATTAAATTTTTTATACCATTAAACATCAAAAAGTTACTTCTCATTTTTTAAACATCAAATTCAAAATGCAGACAAAACAAATTCCCTATTGAAGTTATACATATAATTAGGAAATTCTCCTAATTATATATAACTTCAATAGGGAATTTGTTTCCTCAGAAATTTCTTTTCTAATTGGAATTAAAAATGACAACATGGAGGCGAATAATGTGAAGCAAGCACTGCATTCACTGTAATATGAAAAAATTTTCTTCTTAGAATTTGGATCAATTGTGTTAAATCAAAACAAATCATGTAAAAAGAGAATGAAATTTTTTTTCTAATTTGTGTTGAATCAAAATTGTGTAAAAAAGTTTGTATAAAAACAGAACTGGGTGTACACATTTTCCTCAGTTTTAAAGAATAAAAAGAATTATTGTGCTATTTTTAAAAATATATTGAATAATCTGAGTTCTGGTGGATGGGGAATATAACCTATTTTTAACATTGTACCTATGGAAAATCATGTTCTGAGTTATGATGGATTCAAACTACAACAAAAATTTTTGAGCACAACCTAACATAAGTCAGATATCCTTGTATTGTATTACACCATTTAATACATTACACTGCATTAAATGGTTACAATGCAATGTAATGTATCAAATAAAAATAAATTGTTGAGTTATGAACCTTCAACTATTTATGTATCTCCATGTCAAAGAATGCTATATTTAATAAAATTTTTACCTGTTTTATGATAAACTTTATAAAAATTTATATTAGAAATTTATATTTTTATTTAATAATTTCTATCTGAATTCCAATAAAATTAATATTATATTTTGCTAAAAAAATTTAATTAAAACTTTAATAAAGATATTATTTTCATACTTGATTATCAAAAGAAATGTTGAAATATAAAATAATATAATTTATATACTTTTTATAATTTCTTACATTTTTATGTATTAAAAATTTATATAAAATATGTAACAAATATTCATATTGTTCAAAATAATTAACATTTAACAGATATTAATTTTTAAAATACAATAAAATATAATTTTTATTATTTTAATTAATATATTATTTTTTGTTTTATACTAATAATCTTAATTCACCTTTAATGGTTTACTACATCCTATTATAGTTGTAGAAGTTAATTTCTTATTATTTCCAAACTTAACAAATATGCGAGAATGACCTGGAAATTTACAAGTAAACTGGAGACTTTGACATCCTCTTCCAATTGGCATATATTCAGTATCTATATAATTCAGCAGAAAAAACTTATTCATTCAACTGAAATATAAACTGTTTAAATAATTATATTATAATGCATATATATCTTAATAGTAAATAAAAACTAAATGAACTAGAAAAACTAAATGAATAACACCAAATATGATATGATAATGGTGTTTTAATCTTTGATATTAAGATCTAAAACAACAATAAAATCACATAAAATATAATAGAATTCTAATCTTATTTTCAAGAACCAAAACATAAAATTGCTTCTGATTGGCCAAACTTCTAGGAAGATTATATCTGAAAATTTGTTTATTATTCATTACTAAATTTTACTAAATATCACAAATCAAAGCACATAATTAATGATAATAAATTTGATACATTTATACTTAACATAATATCTTGTTAAAATAACGTTTTGCAATTATTTTTACTATTTAATTTAATTTTATTATTATTACTATATTTTTTCTAGATTATTCTGCTATTGTACTTATCATCCAAAAATCAAACATTCAGCACTTAAAATGGGATACAGTATTTTATTTTGAAAATAATAAACTTTTTACAAACAAGCAGAACATTTCTGCGTATATTAAATATTCATCATTACTTATAATTCAAAAAATCAGAATTAGAGAATATAGAACAATATTTTAAAACTATCAACAATAATATACTGTAATATAGCAAATGTGCTTTGCCACAAAGATTAGAGTTAACCAGAAGTTAAAAAATATTATAAAAAATATTTTGCAAAGATATTGATATAACAGTGTTAAACAATAAATTTTATATGTTGTCTATTATACTACATATTAAAATATTAACTATAGTGTATTGCCCTTCTTATAATGTTCTTAACTTATCATTACATCATTTCCATGCATTACTAATCATATTTGGTTCATAATGTTGTCAATAATATTAGTATTAGATAATTTCCATTTAAAAATTTCAATTGTTTCAACAAATTTTTCCTTTAAATGGTTCACTAATGGTTTTATTAGTTTTATATCATCCCATTTTACAAAGACATCATAAGATACCATCCACTATGAAAGTATTATTCAGAAAAATTTAGATACCAAGTCAATATTTGTGCACTTTTAATTTCCTTACTGTTTCTTCCCATATAACTTATATATATTTCATTGTTATCTGTGTTGTTATTTATTAGTGGGATTTCATAAATTCTTAGTTTTCTGTATGGTCCAGTTCTGTCTTTGTCATTTTTACAATAATTTTTTAACTTCTGGTTGACTCCAATCGCTATAGCAATCTCTATGGCAATATGTGCATATTGCCATAGAGTTGATAGTTGATTTGATGATAGTTTAAAATATTGTTCCATTTTCTCTAATTTCTGATTTTCTGAATTATAAGCACTGATGAGGGATTAATATAAGCCAAAAACATTCAGCTTATATAAGTAAAAACTTTGTTATTTTCAAAAGAAATAAGATACTGAATTTTTGATTTTTATCATTGTTTTTTATATTTATGTTTAATATTTTTATATTAATGCACACCTTAAAACTATATATTTTTTAATTTCTATGTATTTAAATTTTCAAAATGCCTGAAAATATCCCATAATTATTAGTTTACTGTATTTTTACTTTTATAAAATGATTAATGAAGATATGAATAATGCTAATAGCATTATGAAATGAAAACAATTTCTGCTCTATAGACTGGGTTTCTTTAATGAAAACATTACATTACAGTAAACATAAATTTAAAAGCAAATTTTTAACCTTCAAAAATTTAAAATTTCTAGATTTGTAATTCATGTCAACAATTTCATTTACATTTTAATTTAAATTTAAAAAAAATACCATATATACTCATGTATAAGCTGATCCCCCTACTTCAGAGTTTAAAAATTGATTAAAATGTGAACCAGTATATAAGTTGACTCCCCAACTTTCAAGTATTAGAATAATATAACATTCATTTAAATAAATAGATAATTTTTTATAATTTTAAAAATTTCCAAAATCTAATTCATTATTAGAATAAGCAATAAAACACCAGACTTACAACACTGAAACATCATGATTCGACATGAAGAAATGCTGAATGGCAAGCAAGATGTGATAATGTAACATTGCATCTAGTCATGTCTCTCTACAATATAGTTTTATTGAAGTTTGTTCAGCAGAAAATATCAAACAAATATTAAAGTTTTCATCATCCAAATTTCAACAAAAATATCCATAATATCATCAAGACTGCTTTTAAGGTATATAAAGTATTTTCTAATGCAAGCACTCAACAGCAGTATGTTCAATGTTTACTGAACATACTGCTGTTGAGTGCTTGCATTAGAAAATACTTCAACA
Source organism: Androctonus mauritanicus (assembly GCA_011317285.2). Taxonomy (NCBI): domain Eukaryota; kingdom Metazoa; phylum Arthropoda; class Arachnida; order Scorpiones; family Buthidae; genus Androctonus; species Androctonus mauritanicus. The sequence goes on from WUQG02162216.1 coordinate 13,689, forward strand.
AAAATATTTAATAAAGTTTAAATAATGAAAAATCAATCAAAATATGCAACAGAAATTTTGCTGCCCAGACAGGAGTAGAAAGTGGACTCTTATCAGTGCAGCAAAAAGTAAGGTTTTGCAATTATCAGTATAAGCAAAAATTAATGAACTACTTATTTAATGGAGTTTCGCAAAATTTCAATAAATAAGAAATTCATTAATTTTTAATCCTAATAACACTGGTTCATTAACTATAATTAATAAGTTGTTGTAAATTAAAATTATTATTAAAATTGTCATAGTACTATTGTCCATGAAAAAGTTTGTAAATTTATGATTGAGAAAAACCTCTGTAAATTAACTTCTACTTTTTATCACTGTTCTAATAGGAATCAGAACTTATTCACAGGGATACTTTCTCAAGCACTAATGAGCAGATCCAATACTGTTTACAGTTCAAAATAATAACTTTTATTGAGAAACGTTTTTGGCGTTGTAACGCTCATCAGCTCAATACATCTAAATAGAACTTATGTTCCGAACTTAGAACACATATGTTAAAATTTGAACATGGAATACATTCATATTATATAAATTCAAAAACACCTAACTATGTGGTTATTAAAAAAACACCTAACTACGTGGTTCTTAAAACCTCTTTCTATGGATTACAACAAATCGGAATCTTATTTGTGTTCAATAAACCTTTTAAAGTCAGTAATCACCAATTATTTTAATTTTTAAGATTTAATAGAAAAATGTTTGTTATGTAATTTACTTACTGTTAAAAACTGTATCTTTTAAAAATAACACTTTTATACCAATGGACCAATGAGGATATAAAACCATTCAAAAGCATGCCTAGATCCTCATGCACAAATGTCTGGGAATAAAGGTCTTATATTCCTGTTATATTAAGAATTACAGAAAGAATTCAAAAATGTACACAGAACATTATTTAGTGTAATTTTTCTTTTTTAATTAAGATTTAATGTTTCCTGCTGTTGAGCTGTGTTTATTCTCCTAGTTTTTATTCATATAATAGTTATATCATCATGTTTATGGAATTCATTATAATATTTTACATAAAAATGAAAAAAATTAATCCAAAATAAGTTCAGTTATCATCATACATAAATTATTAATGATTAAATTATAGAAATTTCATCACTCTGCTTACTTTTATATCAAATTCAGAACTAAATCTAGCACCATACAAAATAAAAGTGATGCTTGCTTATGGTGCTAGATTTAGTTCTGAATATGATTAAATTAATTTTAATAATGCTTGAATTTTAAAAGTAATAATAATTTTTATATTATGATGATAAAAATATATCATCAATTTTAACTAACCTTTTATATATGTGAATCTTGCTTTATCTACAACTTCAATATTCAATGATATTTTTGAACATTCATCAAATACTTTTAATTTGGTTTTAGCTATTAAAGATTTTAAAAAGTTTTAAAAATTTAATAAAAAAAATTATAAAAATTAAAATATGCATTAAAATATTCAAAAATAAAATTGTTAATTCTTAATTAAAAATAATTTAATATCCTGGATAAAACTTTGAACTATGTTATATATTTTTCATCATCAAGTTAATAAACATATCTCTGTATACAATATTTTTTCAAAAAAGAAAATGGCTTTCAAATAATAACTTTCAAGAATTAATTGATGTTATATGTTGAGAACTGTCTATATCCAGATTTATGGATACAGATAAATATATTAACTTTTTGTGTTAAAAAAAGTTTAATTTTCTAAACTGATTTGTAGATACTAATCATGTGTAACAGAATAAGATAAAGATGCAATAAATGATGATATTAAATAGTTTATTGCATCTTTATTTTATTCTTTTAATTTTCCAGAAAGAAAATTTTAAAAGAATAATGAATTTTTAATTTATTTTTTTAATAATTTTTCTTTACTAAGTATGAGAAGGACAGTTCAAAACTCTCCTTCTCATTCTTAGTAATCAATCAAAAATTATTAAATAGTAAATAGTAAACTTTATTTTTTTTATTTTTTATAAAGTCATTAATCTGATACTTTAATGATTTTTGATTATTAATGAATACTTTTGCATACTACTTATCTAACTTATCATTTTTACAGCTTATTGGTTGACATAGTACTTCACTTGAGTTTTGCAACCAATCAATAGAACTTAGTGCCTCTTCAGAAGGATTCAATCATGGGGCAGCTAAGAACATAGTGCAATGTTTCACGATATTTCACACCATTAGGAGCAGCTATAACTACTCTGTCCAAACTTGAAGAGGTAGTGAGAGAAATTCTTGTGGCCTAATAACATCTGAGTCGAATGATGATTTGTACTGATGGATATCCTGCCTTCATCAGTAATAACCATACTCTCAGTGCTTCTAGACCAGCTCTCCTGTCAGTTTGTCATTGATAACTACAACAGAGTACCTTTTATGCATAAAGCAGCCAGAGACGCAGTTGTGATCATGACAAAATCATTAGCATATGACTTGACAACTGATCTATGCACTCATTACCAATGATGATTATGTGACTACAGATTCATCAGAGAGCTATTATATAGTAATGCTGCATCTTCAGTACCATTCTTGCTTGAAAGAACAACTATCTATCAGAGTAAACCATAACAGACTTTCAACTGGGAAATCTATTAGCCACTAGGGAGCTCAGTTTAAGTGTCAGAAGTCCTGTTTAAAATACAGTAACTTCAGCCTTTAATCTCTCACCTACAGAGGGCACCAGTATACCCTCCAAGTAGGAACAAACAATGGAAGTGCTAATCTTGGAGCCATCCATAAATACTTCATTCTGGACATAGTAGAAAATCCTGTCTCCCAACTAAGACTGATCTGAAGGAAGGAATGAAAACACCAAACCTCCTCTCTTTCATCAAAATTATTGCTAGGAACTTTGATTACAATATGAGGTGTTCTTTTCAACCATTGACATGCAGAAAAAAAGACAATCTTCTGTCCCATCATCAATGGTAATACCATCAGACTGGCAAGAAATACCATGGCCTGAATGCTCACAGAACTATATGTCCTTATAATTCTAATGGATACTGGTTGTTGGAACCTGAGTAAAAGCTCATCCATCTTGACATGAGAAACATTGTTCTACCATGTCCTACAGCCATAACATGCTCTTTCAAGTGCCCAAGTGTAGATGGTATGAATAACTAAGCTACACAAACCATAATCCAGCCTAGTTAGCCTCAAAAGTCTTGCTTCCAGTTTCATTATGATACAAATGACCTAGATAGGAGGAACCCTAGTCAAAGTATGGTCAATTGTCACACCCAAATACTTAACCTTGTTCATTCTTTTGATGGAAGTCTCACCCATCTTATAAATAGGGCAATCCAACATATTTGATCATACCACAATTAGAGCCTCTGTCTTTGCAGGATTGAAAGAGAGCTTATGCTTTTTTCCCCAGAAAACAAGTTACACAATAGTTTCATTTCTAATTTGCTCCATTGACTTTCTATTCCAGCCAGAAACTATTAGCATTATATCATCTGGATTCCATCTGGCATGATGAGTTCCAAAGCTATGTTGACTATTACTTTCCACATTGGAGGATCAAAACAGGAACTCTGCAAGCAAGCCATATTGAAGCCTTTGGTGTACCTGGTGCTACCAGTTCCACAGTTCTGTCCTAGAGAAAGTTTTGTACCATTTCCATTATTAAAGGACAGATCTGCTCTCTGTAGCTAATTTAACACAAATAGATGCTAGATATTTATATTGAATTAACTGCAGTGTTACAGTTGTTCAGACATCAGGACAAATTCTTCCATTCTATTTGTATTAATACATTAGTATGTTGATGGCAAAAATACTGTGATGTAAATAGAGATTAAAAAATAAATGTTCTTTACTAATCATAATTTTGTCTCTTTACTTATCTTAAAATTAAATTCCAAATTCACCTACAAAGGGCACCAGGATACCCTCCAAGTAGGCACAAACAATGGAAGTGCTAACCTTGGAGCCATCCATAAATACTTCCATTCTGGACATGGTAGGAAATCCTGTCTCCCAACTAAGACTGATCTGAAGGAAGGAATGCAAACCACCAAACCTCCTCTCCTTCATCAAGATTATTGCTAGGAATTTTGCTTACAGTTTTGATGTGAACAATCCTATATAAAACAGTCATCAAAGCAAACAGTTCTTTTTATCATTTCTTGAATGAAATATCACTGTATAATTTTATTAGACTATTAAGGAATTAATAATCAATATAAATCTAAATGATTACGTAATTATTTTTAAAATACAAATTTAATTTACTCACCATCATCTTCATATCCATATAAAGAAACTGGTACAATTACATCATTATTAACTTGTGTTTCTAATATTGTTGGCATAATTTCAAGATCAGCAATTAATTGAATAGATATCTAGTTAGAGACAATAAAATTAATACATTCTTTGATTCATTATGATTGTAAAAATTATTGTTATTTTATTTTTTGTTATTATTTGTTATTAGTGCTGATTTATTATTAAAATAAATCTCTTAATATTCTGTGAGGGATAGGAACGTGGGTCAGATGTGGTATCTCTTTCTTCACCACCAAATTTCAATTTTTATTTATTGCTATTATTACTTTTTTCTTTATTTTTAAAGGGGTGAGCAGAAAAAGGAATGTGGGGAGAGAGAAAGAGAGATCGCATTGTGACATGTGATTATATGAAACCTGGCCTGTCAACTCTTGTCCCTGATTGAATTAAATCATTGCTAGAATATAAACACAGGTGTCATGCTAGAAACAAATGACCAAAATATCTGGCAATCGTCTTTTTGAGAGGTGAAAGGTCAGAGATAAGAAAGGCAGTATAAAAACAGTCGTGGGAGACTTTGTCGTCGATTGGACTAAGGAAGACGGGAAAAGTCATCGGACTAAGGAAGACAGGAAAATTCGTCAGACTAAGGAAGACAGGAAAAGTTATCGGACCAAGGAAGACAGGAAAAGTCGTCAGACTAAAGAAGATGGGGAAAAAAAAAGACATATTAAGAAAAGCAGACTAGAGAACTCAGAATCGAAGTCAATGACAGATAAAGAAGCCTACTTAGCACCAATGACAAAAAAGGAACAAAGATCAAAGACAGAAAAAGGGCCAACATCATCAGAAACAAAAGTTTCGATGAAGGACTGATTATACATTTATTGAATCCCTCTCCGAGAAAAGCATTTGTGACTAAACATTTAATTCTGTCCTAGGGGATACTGATCGTAGTAAGGAGCCGACCAATTCTCCGTTTAACCACCATCAAGCAATTCGTCCTCCGAAGAACAAGAACCGAAATCAATCTCCTATTTGCTAGAACTCAGTCTGTAAACTTGAATTGTAATAAGTTATGTTCCTCTCATTATTGTCAGGGATACATTTGTAAAGGACTCTCGTCTTAATAAATGGAAGCTTATTGTTGTTAAGACAGTCCTCTTTCTCTGTTTAACCAAGTATCGCCTCATACCTATCCTTACCCGCAAATGCGCCAGCATCGAAGTAAGGTCATAAACCTGTCATAGTTCACTTGACGATCTCAAGGACTCTACATAATGAAGAATAAAAATTCTTAAACATTAATATGATAAATAATTTATAATAATAATTTGATTGATTTTAAAGGCTTTATTTATTTAGATAAATCATTGTTTAATCAAATACTATTGATTTTGTTGACTTTTATTTTATTAAGGTCTAATTTCCTTATTGAGAACAAAACTTTATTTTTTAACATTATATCTATTGAAAATTGATTCTTGGTTTGCAAGTTCCTACTTAACAAGCATGCTCCAGGAACAAATTAGCTCATACAAGTGAGAACTACCTGTACTTTAATATTCATTTGAATGCTTGCTTGAATAAATGTGATAATTTAAAAATGTGAAAAAGAACTTTAGAATAATGTATTAAGTGGATTCAATAACTATGCAAAATAGACTACTTTATGATTAAATTTAAAAGTTTCTTAAATGTATTTTAAATATTGAAGAAATAAGTGAAAATTAACAGGTGCAATAAAATAATGATTTCAAATACATTAATAAATACAATCCATTTATAAATATGAATCCAAATTATAATCCATTAATAAATATAATACAAATAGCAAAACAATATAATATTTAACTTTTATGCAATTCTGTTATTAATCAATATTATCAAAACTTTTTATTTTATATAAACCATATCTATGCTTATCTTAATGTCAATTTGTGACACAAATTAATTTTCTTTTATATTTTTAAAGCAGGACAACCAACTGTTATTGTTTTAGATAGTTCTCTACATTACTTATAAAAATATCTAAACAAATAAAAGTTGGTTGTCCTACTTTAAAAGCTTAAGGAGAATTAATATGTGCAGAACAAAAAGCAGATATAATTAGAGAGTCAATTATAAGACAATCTGTAATTTGATTTGCTTTCTATTTTATGAGAAAAAAATACTATATTTGATTTCAAACAGTATTGTTTAATTTCTACAAAATGAAATTGCTAAAACTTTGTTGTTTCTTAATTGTCAATTTTAAATATTCTTGGAAAAAGAATTATTTGCTATAATATCATTTATGTACAATGTGACCAATTTGATAACCAATAGTTTAATAATTTCAAAAGACATTTCTAATATCCAAGAACCTAAACTTATTCTGAGTATCCATTTGTCAGTTTAAAATACAATAGTTAAGCTTTGAAGCATATATTAACTGAACACTGATTAAATCCAATGATGTGTGAAATGCAGTTATGTAAACAGAAAGACAATAATATAGTTTACTAATTATGTTAACATTAAACTATGCCATCATAGCAGCTTTATTATGTATATCAACTAGATGGCACCAAATAAATTTACTCACTCTATTGCTCCATATATTTCTAAAAATGTGATGTTAAATGCAAAGGGATTAAATCTATTCCCAGCTTCTTATGGTTATGCAAAATTTAAGAATTGTTCTGATGATTTCTCAAAGAATACAAAAGTTTTGTTGTTTAAGTACTGGACATTATGTAAATATTCCTATCTCCATTATTAAAAGATAAGTTACATATCTTTATATCATTGGCATATCTTATAATTGTAGTAGTAGTTAATAAGAATAACTAATCAATTTTTTAAAAGGAAGAGTAATGAATTCAAAAGGAGAACCTTGGTGAAGTCTAATATTAGGTTTAAGTCAATTAATCTGAAATTTTTGTATATGCACTATATATTCTCTATTGTAAAAGAATGAAATAATCCAATTGATTATCCAAACCAATATTATTTTGGTTTGGATTATCTTATTACATGTCATAATTTTTCTTTTTATTTCTGCAATATTTAAAATGTTTTGTAGCATAAGAAAATGTTAGAGTAAATTATATTTAAAAATTTTTAAACAAATTGTTTAATCATTATTTTATATTTAAAATAAACTTCCTAATAAATGAATATGAATGAACAAAATTCATAATTCAATTTAACTAGGGGTTGTTAATCAAATAATCCTAAATAAGTTTAATTTTATCCCTCGTGACCAAATTTAGAACTAAACTGCTATTTTAATAATTATTATTAATTTCTCTAGAATTTGTTCTATTAGCAAGAATTTTATTAAAATTTAGAACAAATTTTGTTGAATTGCTATTTGGAAAACTTAATTATACTATTAATCAAACATTTTATTCAACACATAATACCTAATGTTTTCAGTATGGTGTATCCTCTTTAGGTTATACATTCAAACTTAATTTTGAACTTCTAACAGCTTATATACAGAATCTAAACAAAACATTGCTATGATTACAATCTCCAAGATAGTTGATTTATATTTTGGATATTATATAAATTAAAATAAGAATCAAAATAATGCTAACTTAAATAAAACAATAACAAGAACAATAACAATTAAAAGATATGAAATAAATTACATAAGGTTTGTTTCTAGTTAGAGTTTAACAATATGATGTAACATTACTTTATATAAAAGATCTTCCATAATTACTTTTTTGTTAATATCTCCTCAATGTCTCCAAGGCATAGTTCCATACTTTAGGTAGCTCAGTGGATATCCTTGTCATTTAATAGCCTATCATCATTCTGTCTGGTTTTCATTTTTAGCCATTATTCTAATATCTTATGGGAACTTAACAACATCTGTCTATAGGAAACCAACTTATGAGCTGGTATTAATATCTAAATGGTCTCAGGATCACATAGCATACAAAAAAGCTGCCTTTAGATATTTTTTTAGGAGAACTATTTTATACATTATAGGGGCAGAAGAATTGAATAAAGAGATAAATTACATTGTAGAAGTGGGAAAGCAACATAGATATAGTAAATCATTTAAGTATATACAATAGGAAAAGAAAGAGCTTTGCACCAAGATTAAATAACAACCTACAAGTAACAATACATCCAACTAGGTCTAAGAAACATCAGAGTTACCTAGCTGTACCACACAATCTAAAAGGATAAGATTTTGTAAACAAGCTGGCTAAGAAGGAGAGTAAACGAATAACAACTTTGAGGGGTCCCATAGTATTTTACATCTTAAGAAATGAAAAGGACTCTTGGAAAGAGAACAAAGAGACAAAAGTAATACAGAATCCCAATGAAGGAGCAGAAAACACAGCAGACAGCATCATAAATAGGGGTGATGAATCAAACCTTGGCCCAAAAGGTTAGAAGAACATAAGAAGGATATAATTAAAAGCAGATTGAACATTACTTTAACTATCAAAACTTACACAACAGATTTAAGAATACAATGGGATGATGCCAAAGTAGTAAGACTGGTTAAGAAGGGAGAACAAGCATCCACAGCAGATGTTGGAAATCATAACGGAAGACAGAATGACAAGAAGCTATTGAGTGACAAGGATATCAACTGAGCTATCTACAGTGTGTAAGTATGCCTTGGAGACATTGAGGAGAGATTAGCAAAAAGTAGTTATGGAAGATCTTTTATAACAATATGGTGTAACATTACTTTATAAACTAATTAGAAACAAACCTTATATAATTTATTTCATATTTTTTGTTCACTGTTCTATTATTTATGTTATGTTATTTTATTTAAGTTGGCATTATTTTGATTCTTATTTTATTTGTTTAATTTATGTAATCTCTAAAGTATAAATCAACTGTCTTGGAGATTGTAACCATACTAATGTTCTGTTTAGATTTGGTACACAAGCTGTTAGACATTCGAAATTAAGTTTATCTATTAAGTGTTGAATAAAATGTTTATAATTATCCTCAATTGCAATAAGTGCTTGAATGCTTGATTAATAGTATAATTAAGGAAATAAAGCAAGTAGTTAAGAATATGCACGGAAAACTTAATATATAACAAGTTTAAAATAATAGTTGAAATTGCTGCATTCATTTGGTAAATAATACTATACAATTTCAGTAAACTATAGTCAAGGAAATAAAATAAATAAAATTCTTTGAAATAAAATTTAGTTTTCAGTTGTTTACTGATGCTTTTACAACTATAATTATTTTCTAAATCCAAACGTATAATCCGAACAAGCACTAACTCCCCCTGGTGAATAAATTTGGAATAAACTGTACATTAATAATT
>WUQG02162327.1:0-23289 GCA_011317285.2 Androctonus mauritanicus
TGAAACATTTTAATGTTATTTTCCCCTATTTTTTGCCGGAACCGGAGAAAAAGAATGTTAGATCGAGGAAAACGTTATATCGACGAACGTTAGACCGAAGTTGTACTGTAAATTTCATTAAATTAAATCAATAATCTTTGATTTAAATTACTGAAGATAATCAACCATAGTTTTTCTTAAATAATATTTGGAGACTTTTCGTTATAACTGAGTTATTTTTTAAGTTACTTTTCATTTAATCGACATAAATTACAGGAATTTATCGACTTTTCGAGTTAATTTGGACCTGGAACTTCTGGAAATTTCTCGTAAACCAAGAATTTCCCATAAATATAATGAATAAATCCTAATAAAATCAGAATTTCCGTTCTCAGCAATGCAATTTTACCACAGTAAGTTAAGTAGAGGTCAACAAAATCAATATTTTATGATTAAACAATAATTTATTTATCTAAAAAAATGAAAATATAGCTTCTAAAATCAAACAAATTATAATAATAAAGAAATTATTTGTTATATACATAGATATTAAAAGAATTTTTATTTTTCATTATTATTAAGAGATAAGTTGATCATCTTTTATATAGATAAATAATTGCCTTAGGTTAATCGGGAATGGAAGTTATTTACACAATATGCCGGTAAAAACCAGATGGCGCACTACTTTCGCTTTTCGGCTTCCATTTTGATTTTTCCGATTTCGTAGCAGACGACGTTGAATTTTTGTTATAAATCTAGTTGTATTGTATTGCATAGCTATGTATATAGTTTGAAATGCCTTTTTTATGAATATTTTATTATTTATTTATTACAATTAAGATTCCACTGTTTCAATTTTTTTTTATATATATTTCATATTTGAAAAAAATACTCGTAAGCCGAGAATTATCTAGTTTACGAGTTCCCTCTCCAACTTACGCTGTTAATTTGTCCAAAACATTTTCGCGTACATCGAAATGCTTAAATTCGATATACAAGAATGGGCGCAGTAGCAAACGGAATGGCGAAATGAAATTTATAAGTATATTTTAAACATAAAATAAAAAGTTTAAGTCGGTAAGTAATAGTTTTACAAAAAAAAAATAAATTGTTTGATGAATTTTTCATTCGAATTTTATGGAAATTCAATATAGATAAACCAATTTACATATCCGCATATCTCTGAAACCGCATAAGTCAGTGACCTACTGTATATTAAAAATTGTTGTTATAAACCTAATGTAACTTCTATTCTATACAATATAGTAGCGATCATCAGTCGGATTGTCTCGCGAAAATCTTCAGCTTTTCCCCCAGCTAATTTTTGAAGAATAGAATTTAATCCTATATGAAGGATCTCGTACGGCTCTGATCTCTTTAGTCCTATTGACTCCTCCATAAGTGTGTCATCCTGTGTTGCCCCATCAATTAATAAAGAGTAGGATAAAAAGGGATATTTAAAAATTTTAAACATATCCAAAATCAGAAAACTATTTAATGCAGTATATTTATATTGTATCATTTTTTTAGTCATTTTACATCACTCTTCAACTTGAAATCATTAAGCAATAGAGCATTGTAATGCTTTACAAGTAATGATAATAGAGTTTGTGGAGTTAAATTCATTATGAACTGCTTATACCAGTGATAAGGTCAACCATTATTAGATGAAAGATGAAGTTCAACGAAACGGACTCGGACCTTTCCTGAAAAATTTTTTGGAGATGTAAGATTCAGGAATTGAGTTTGACTCTTAGGTGGTAAGATCACGTAGCAGTCTGGCCGACATTGTAATGCAACAAAAAAATATGTCCAGATACTGATTTCAAATATTAAATTGATGAGAACATAAGAGGCATCATATTTTACATAACACCAAAAACGCAATTGAAAATACAAAAAAACAGAAAACATTATAAAAACATATTGAACAAAATCTTAATGCTAACCATAATTTTCTACTAATTTTCTATATATTTTATATCAATATATTTCAGCTATTGATGAATAATTTGGATAAAGATATCATATGATGTCATAGGAACGCTATCGAATTGCTGTGCTAATTGTGAAGGGACTTTTATAGGACGATACCCAGTGCAATTATTTTAAAAAGAAATACATTCAGGAAGGAATTTAAAAGAATTTATAAATTAGAACTTTTCCTCACGATGACAGCCTGTTGAGGTCAAACAGTGATGTCATATACATGTCGTAATGTATTGGGAAACATAAGATTTTGCTAGTATTTGATTTTCGATAATTATAGATAGATTAAAGTAAAAGTTATAAAAATAATAGGCATATCTACATAAAATTTTGCATTAATTTACATATAATTCTTTCTTAGTCGACAAAAAAATATGAGACATCATCGGACCAAAAGGTTTACATTCTGCCTAATGATGAATTTTTGAAATTTCATCGTTAGCTTTTTTTCAGCAATTTCATGGAAATCAAAGATATAGTTTAAAAATAAAAACTATTAATCATAAATACATAAAATCCTGCATCGATTAATCCTTGAACTACCGTCTTAAAAGAGTCAAGCAATAAAAATGTTTGAGGGTGTACAAAGTTAAATGTGCATTGTATTAATATAATTATATAGAAGATAGTAGACTAGATGGCCATAGAAGTCTGTTGTGCTTCCATCCTGGACAGGGTTAAATTCTCAAGTCCCAACCTTCAGAGTTTTTCAAGAGATCTTCAGGTCCGGCTCGTTAAACTCTATTTTTTATCTGATGGTGATTTTATTCATGGGTGTTGGTGGCTCGTGATAGGCATTGGAATGCCTAGCTACTTAGTATAAAACAGTTTGAAAAGCGATGTAAAAGAAGGAAAAAATATGCAAAGTAAGCGATATTTACTTCACTGATTATGAAGTCTTTATTCGTACAGTTTAGTGCTGATGTAAGCCTATTCGATAACAAGAGTTTCTTAATGAGTGTCATAACTGAAAAAAAATTACTTAGAATCTATACTATAAAAAATTATTAGCAGACTTATATTTTAAAATTTTAAAAATACATAATTTCTTTGTATTAAATAAATATTTATTACTAATACTGTAATTAGATATGTGAAAATAAATACTTTCGTAAAAGTGAAATTTTCTATTTTTTCTATTTTTTAGATTTAAAATTATACTGAATCAAATAAATTAATTTAAATAAGCCATAAAATGAAAAATATATACATATAATTATAAAAACAGAGAAAGAATTAAAATATTAAAAGTTAACGTCTGTGAAAATATTTACTTTCATATATCTAATTATTAATAATAAATCTCTATTTAATATGAAATAATAAAAATTTAATATTTTTAAAACAAAACATTTTTAAAATTTAACAATTACTGAAAAAGAATTTATATTATTATTTATAATATTATTTGTATATTAATATTGATTATAAGTTTATATCAGTTTTAAATACAATATACAGTATATAATTAAATCTGGTTATAATTAATATTAATACACAAAGAGCCGGAACTGGACTTCTTCGGAAAATCTCTGAAAAAATTATAAAAATTTAGATATATAAAAAATTAATTTTTATCGTCGTCTAGACAAAAATTAATCAAAGAGATTAAATTAGCTTTATTGTAAGCTTGGTTATAGGTTTTTTGTATTTTTTCATTTAAGTGAAAGCCATGAGATTTATATAAATAAAAAATATCTCTTTTAACTGTTATTTTAATTAAAGAAAGTTATATAATGTCAATGAATCAAACTGAAATAAGAATTAATATGAAAATATAATTTTTCGTTCTAAATATTTTTGTGATAAAATGGTATTTCAAATAAGACATTCATTTTAATTCTTTCCATCCAAAATTAAATAAAATAATATGTTAATTATGTTCGTTACAACTGTCTGTTTTATCAGCACGAAAATTCTTGTAGTAATATATAATAATGTCATTTTATCACGAAAACATTTAGATGAAAAATTATATTTTCATATTAAGTCTTACTTCAATTTGATTCATTGACATTATACAACTTTTTTAATTAAAATATCAGTTTAAAAGGATGTTTTTAATTTATATAAATCTCATGACTTTCACTTAAATGGAAAAAGACAAAAACCTACAATCAAGCTTACAATAAAATTAATCTCCTTGTTAGATGATGACAAAAATTAATTTTTTATATATCTAAATTCTTATAATTTCTTCAGAGATCCTCTAGTTATAAACATTAGTATTTACAAAAAAGTACGAAGAGTTTTTTTAAATTTCATGAAACTTCAAAACTCTTTAATAATTTTAAGTAATATGATAGCAAAATGCTTTAGCAACCAATACAGTATAAAATTACACAATTAGTTAACATATTATGGTAGTATTTCAAGATGTCAGCGATTACACCAAAAAATTCCTCGCTTAATATTCAGAACTTTTCATTAAAATATGTAAAATAAGAAATTTTAATTGGTCTAATTATGAAATATATTACAATATGCAGTATATAAAGTTATTTCAGTACTTTGGAAGTAAAAATAACAGCAATATCTGAGTTACGAACAATCCGATTTATGAACAAAACTTACGTTCGAATTTATGTTCGTAACTAGAGGAGCGCTTGTATCAAAATTATCAGATTTGGATAAAATTTAGGATTTTTTATGACTTACAAGGGAATCAAGCTATATAAATGATTATAGGCATAATTTTATTGGTATAATAAAAGAAAGTAAGTTCAAATATTTTGAAGCAATATCTAATATAAAGATTGCCTGATTCAAATAAAATTCACATATATTATATGGATTCAGTAAGGAGGGAAATATTGTATGTTATTTTTATTAAAATTGAATTATTATTACTGACGAAATTATGATACGATTTGGATATTTTAAATTTTCAAAAAGATATAATATCGAATAATATAATGGAAAAGATCATGCTATCAATTCATCGATCTTTAACTAACTTGATTTTACATTTAAGATTTAAAGTATTGAGGTAAAGTAATTTACAGGATTTAATGATTTAAAAATCTAATTATAATATATGATAAAACAATTAAGATTACTAAAAATTTAAAGAATAAAATCACTTAGGATCTGCTCGCGTAATTAGAATTTCATTTAATTCTAATTAAGTAAACAATTATTTTAGCAAAGATTGATCAAAATGTCGCAATACTGTATATCAGCGATTCTCAACCTATTGGGAGCGCGCCCCACCGGTTGAGAATCGCTACTGTATATTATTTTATTGTTTTCAAATATTCGAAGCAATATATTTCCAAACTTCAGCAAAACATTTGGATAAGTAACAATTTCATCAAAATATAAATATATATAGATATATAATTTTATGTTTCCTAATGTTAATTAATTGTCAATAGTTATACGAGGTGTGATCAATATATAACCGGACTGGCTTTAAATACATCATTATTATTAAAAAATTAAATTTCGTGCTCCATCACCTTCAAAAATGTTTCTTCTTAAATCAATATAGCGAATTAAACATTTCTGCTATGTTTGCAAAAGCCCTCACAAAGTCTTCTTTCTTAAACTGGTCAGTACTGCCTATGATTCAGCTTCAATCTCTTCAACTGTCTCAAAACGTCTATTTGAATTTCAATTTCATTTTTGGGAATAAAAAGAATCATACTGAACTAAATCCGGCGAATAGGGAAGGTCATAGTGTTGAATGTCAAAAATTCACGAGTTTTAATCGATGAGTGCGCCGGTGCATTGTCATAGTGGAGAAGTCAGTTTTGCTTGAACCACAATTCTGGCTCAAAATGACATTCCAATCATGTCACAAACTTCTCTGATAGATTAATCTCGATTTTAACGAATAATTCTCTAAATTTCAGCGACATTTTCAGCAGTTGTGCTGGTATGAGGACGTCCCGGTTTCTCGTCATCCTCGAGTGATGTTCGGCCATTTTTAAAGCATGAATATCATTCATAACATTGAGTTCGACTCATGATTTCATCACCGTAAACTTAGCGAAGCATTGCAAGAGTCTCAGGCATTGTTTTACCTACTTTTAAATAAAATTTGATGTTCGCTCGCTGCTCGAATTTTGCATTCATCTTGCCAATCTCAGAGGATTCAAAACATGTATCAACAAAATTTCTTACAAAACAGATATGAAAACACACAGCACAAAAATTTTTCAAACTGAGTCAAAAGGCTTAACAGAGCTGCCAACTAGAAGTATTAGCCTCGATCCCCCATCATCGCCGCAGCATAACCACTGTCCGGTTACATATTGATCACATCTCGTATAATATAGGGTGTAAAATTTATACTATATAAGAATATTTTATTTAATTAAGTTAGAATATATAATATTTTCTGTGCGTTTAAAAATTACAATGAAGAAATCAAATACATAAAACATCAAATAAGATATATTTGTATATCAATATGTGATACGTGAACGTGATGACTGTAATAATTGTTCCAGATATCAGTTTAACATAAATTAATCTCAATTTCTAGATTCATTTTAATAATAATCTAAATATCAATATCTCAAACTTGAAACAACTTAATATCAGAAAGATTCCATCGATATTTTAAAATGAATTTATAAAAACTATCTAAAAATTTATAAAATCGTCTTTTTTAATAATCGTTCTACTCATATTTCATTAATAAAATTTCAGAGAATTACTGATTATTAAATTATTGATAGTTTATTAAATTGTATGATTAATAATATTAACCAATAATACAGCTTCAATTTTTTCTTATAGTTGGTAATATTCTCTACAATGAAAACGGTATGAATTTTTAAATCTGTTGTGTATTATATATAATACTGTATTTTAAATTCGATATAAAAGTTTCTTAGAATTTATTTTGAATGATAATGATTAAAATAAATTATGGATTATTTTATATAAAATTTAATTTATAAAGAATACTCTGTTATTTTCTTTTAAATATATGTTGCAGTTCTTATTTTCCCTGGAATGAATGGAGTCCTTGCAGGGAAACATGTGATACTGGAATGCGGTGCAGAAGAACAGAAGTAAACATTATGAAATTCTTTTGAATATTGAGAGCAAATTTCACCAACAGGATTATTATTATCAATGTTATTGCATTTGTAATCGAATTACTAAATAATCAAAATTGTATATTACACAATTCATTTTCATATATTATTTATCAGAATAGATTTTAAGAAATGAAGTTTTAATACAGTGATTTATTACTTTATTTTTTCAGATGAATAAAACATGATTTTTCTTAACATTCTATTATCTTCTAAATTTTTAAATTAATTTTCTAAGAAAATTTTATCTATGAGAATATTTAATTGTTTTTATTATATAAAACATTAAATATTTAATAAACAATAATAGAAAGCAAAAATCAACAAATAAATGAAAAAAATCTCATCATATATACCTAAATATTTAATATATTTAGGTATATATATTTTATATACCTAAATATATTATATATTTTAGGTTATTATATCATATCCTTGATGAAATTATTTAAAGAGATGAAGATCTTCGATCGATTCCGAATGTCTAGATAAATTTAATAATAAGCATTTGATTTTATTTTTGAATAAGATTATATTTAATGATGTCATATAATTTAATTACCTTGATATTTCATGAAATGAAATTATTTAGAAGGATAGCATGGAATTGTTTTGTATTACAATCCAATAAGATTTAATTAAATCCTTTGTAGAATTAACTGTTTTTTTGAAAATCTTTGCTCAAATATTAATTATATTTTATACAAACCAAAACCTATATTAAAAATATTTTTATTAATTATTTTATTAAATTTTGCATTTCTTTTTTTGTGCAATGATTTAATCATATCATCGGATCAAAATTTCAAATTTATTACTGCAGGTTTAAAATGTTATGAATGTTTTTGTAAGGAAATACTAAATATAATTTGAACATTTAATAAAAGTTTTGTTTTATATAATTTGATCGTGATTTTCTCTATTTTGTTAATTTAAATAATCTCTGCTTCCTCACAAATTATGTCCAATTAATTTAAAGACCATTTACCTAATATATCTCATACAGATGCAATATTTTATAGGATCTTATGTAAAATGCAAGATCCTATGGAAAGAAAAAGAAGCAAAGAAGAGAAAGGCAAGATCCTATGCAAAGACAGCAGAAATAAGAATGGCATTCTGATAAAAGATTAAAATACGAATAGGATTTTCTGTTCTTTTTTCTAAAAACATAATTCGAAAGAAAAATTGCCAAACCCTGTCAAAAATTGTCAGATTATTTTATCGATCAAATAATCAAGCCAATACTGACATGTTTATCTTCTCCCTCTCTGATATTTATCTTGATATTTTTAATAAATCTCTAAAATTGAAAGACAGCTATCTTCTCAAATTTTATTTGATGTATCTAGGTCAAATTTTATGCGACCAGAAAAATAGCATTACGAACAAAGAATTGCTTGAGTATGTTTTTCATCCAGATTTTGATTACTATGATATCTGCCATTAGTGTTTAAAATACAAAATACCCAATATATCATACATTTTCACTAATATAACCTAATTTATTCAATTATACTTACATTATTTTTTAATAAATACTTTATTGTCATCATAAAGGCAACGATTAACTATATATTTTAATTAAAATCGGAGATTGAAATTAAATATCTCATAGGAATTTTGTCTTATAATAAATTTAACTTTTACTAGAAAATAATGGATAAGGAAAAGAGTGTCCTACTATGTTTAGTTTTATTTATTCATTTATTTATACTTTGCAGATAAATTCAAAAATTCCCTTATTAGACTAACTTTCACATTAAGACGAAATCAATTAATATAATATTTAAATTATCATTAAATTATACTAAATGCTATATTATTAAAATCGTAGAAGTATCTCGGATAGGATTTTAATTCAAAAATTTCAATTCTAAAGCAAATATTTCTAAAATTTTAATAAGGTATTTGATATAACATACCAATTTCCTATGTCATTTTAATGCAATTTCATTTAAAAAATATTTTATTATTCATAAAAATTTGAATTGAGAATTTTTTTTATTCTTAATAATTATTATCATGAAATTTTAAAAACTTTTAATTTTGTAAATCGAATAATTTTACAGTAATTTTACTTAAAATTAATAATTGTACAGAATTATTTTTCATTGTTAAAAATTAATTAAAGTTTGCGTGCACTTAATTAATTTTACTGACAATTAGCAGACTACCAAACTTTAAACTAATTTCATTTATAAATATTCTACAAATTATGTAACTTCAAACGATTTTCATAAAAATAACAATTATGTTAACTAATATTTAAAAATCTCGAATGTCTAAATTTCTATAAAAATAAATATATGTTTAATTTTAAAATTATTTATTTATTTTTTAATAGGAAATCTAAGCCGCAAAAACTTTTTTGGTAATTTATTACTCTCTTCTGTAAAATATTTAAGATGCTAAAATTAAATTTTCAACGAATGTTTATATGCGAAACATGCAAAAGCCATTAGTGGGTGGAAATAATTTATGTAAATAGACATGATCCGTTAAATTACAGAAAGGCAGTTAAATTTACCAATAAAAGCGAGTTTCCAGTTACTTAATGATAATTATCAATTTAGCTGTGATATGGATATATCCGAAAATTGTTGAAAAATAAAAATAAAAAAATTAACGATTTTATGTCTCTGATATGTCTCACGTCATCGATGGCACTGTTGAGAGGAAGAGTAATAGAATACGTGATTCACTGTATGGATTTTAGAGGGCAGCACATACGGCTTTTCTCCAAAGATGCTGTGCTCCTGGATGCGGCAAATCGGATGTAGTCAGTTCCTAGAAAATACATCAAGAGCATTCTAACAGTAAGTTTCCTTAATTAAACGTTATCGATACGGGTTCGACAAAGTTCTGAACATTCGATATTCTTATTAACTATGACAGTTCGTTGTTTTGTAAATGTTTAATTTATATATTAGAGAGATTTAGTAGAGAGATCCACTTGGAATGATTTTTAACTGATTGTAATGTCTTGCATTACTAAATTTCTTCTTCTCTGAGGAAAATTTTCATTAGTTCTGATGACGTTTTATCTATTCCGATGTATAACCAAGATGGCTGTTGTTTGTTTATGGCAGAAAATACACATAGCGCACTTTACAATATGATAAGACAATCGATAACATTACAACAGCTGTGTTTTCATTGGGATAATAAACAAAACATATATCGCTTTCTTTTATATAAAGAATATCAATGATATGTAAACAAATTTTTAAATACTGAATAGCTTTTTAAAAAAATAACATTTGTACTTCGTTACTTCATTCATACATTTATATTTAGAAATTATGTAATTCCTGGAAATTTTCTTTTAATAAATAATAACATGTAATGCAAGTATTTTCTCCTTTAAATTTTAATTTTTTTAAAGGTTAGAAATATTTTATTGTAAATTTAACAATAATTTTGAGTGAATAAATCAAATTCGATATATAAAAATTCAACAGAATCTATTTTCTTTTCGATTGCTATCATTCAAATTACTATTTGATGTAAAAAGTTTTTTTTTTGCAAGAATCGGAAAGTTGTCCTGATAAAAATTTTATTGATAGCGATCCAATTTTTATATTTTATTTTGAAAAATTAAAATTTTAAAAACATCCAAAATAATAACAATAATAATAATTTATGAATATAAATAAACAAGAAAAAAAAATATATAAATTAATTAAGTTAATAGAAATTAATTAAGGAAAAAAAATTACATTATTTTCTATAGATTAAAACTTAATTTATATGAATATAAAAATACTTCTGTTTAATAATTTTAATCGTAATATTTTTTTTATTTTTATTTTTAGTAATATTTTAATTTTTTTAAATTGAAAAAAATAAAAAAAATACATATTTTTGCTTTATAAGACATTAAATCATTTTTTAGTTAATATTTCTTTTGGAATATAATGTTATAAAAAATATATTTTATTATAATTTAAATTTCATTAAAACGAAAAATATATATTTATATAAGTTTTTGATAATAGTATATAAAATAAGTTCATTTCGTATAGTTTTTTCATAATTGATCAAATCTAAAGTATCGATAATTACATTATCATGAAAATAAATTTTGTAGTCATACTGTATATCAAAAAATAAAAATTTCATATAATATAGTACAAAATTTTAGTAAAAAATAATGTTTAATACATGCATAATCAATCTGTTACAATTATGAAATATTTTTATATTTGAAACAAATTTTTAAAAATTCGTCTTATGTTGTTTAATTAAGTATTATTGTAATAAATGCAAAGAACAATATTCAATAAGAAATTTGCATTAAGAATTTTTATAAAATGACAAGATTAGCATATAAAAAATAAAATTATTATAAAAATATTAAAGTGAATAAAAAAAGGCAAATCTACAAAGAAAAAAGCCTATACAAACTTTGCAAAAATATTATAATTTATTTATTCCAAGGATAAATTTATTCAAATAACGAATCAGTTTAAAACAACAATGTTTAAAAGTGATAAATTTTATGCAAAATAAAATTTATAAGCGAAAAATATATATATATATAAAACTTGGTTTAGATTAAAATAATTTGCATATACTGTATTATAAAAAAAATTATTAATTTTATCTTGTATTCTTTATATATTACGAAAAATTTTAAATATCTATCAAAACATAAAATAATAATTTAATAATTTTACTAATGGCTGTTACTTAATTCTGTATCGATAAAAATCCACTTTTTATGTGAAATTCATATATTTACGTGTTGTAGTTTGCACATAAGATAACTATACTGCTTTTAAAATACCAAGATAAAATATCGGACAAAATTCGAGATGTAAGTCACGAATTTTGCTTGACATTTTTGTGATTTAAAAATATTGATGGATTAGTTTAACATATTTTGTAGTATTTAGATAGTATTACATGTTTTCACGTACTATTGCGTGACGAATTTATATTTTTTATAGCCTAAGTTAAAATTATATAGGCTTGTAGTAGCAATATATATATATATATATTTTAAACTTTACGAAAATATACAAATTTATTTGTGCAAAATGTAAAACAACAAATAAAAAACTTTGCTATTAAATATTTAACGAATTAAGTATATTATAAAATGTTTATATTATGCTATAATCATTTTATATTCTTCTATCTTTCATAGTGGAATATTGGAGATAGAAGTGGATGATTACAACAAAAATAAAATAAATCACAGGTTTTTATCTGTAAATTTTGAGAGAGAGAATAATTAATTATAATTTTCTTTTGAACACAATTCTTGACTATAATTAATTATCTATATATGTAAATGCACTTTGATCATTATACAAAATCAGTCGATATTCGAAAACTCGAAATTTTTCTTTGTTTTCTCTTTATGCTTAAATTTAGTGCAAGAAAAGATCGATTTGTGAGACCTATATTTCAATGCTAGAGTGTTGTTTAAATAGTTAAAAATATCTCTTCATATTTGTTGTAAAATGTTAGAATCGTTCATATTCCAAATCGTTCATATCCAAATCGTTCATATTCCAAAAACCATTTTTAATTTAAAATTATTGGTTTTATAGTAAATTAATACTTTTTCAGATAGATTAATCTGTTGGTTGTGACCATTTAAAATAAAGTCTTAATTATTCAAATAAATTAAATTTTTTAAATCTTATTTAGAACTTACTTTATATAAGTCAAATGAAAAACTTTGAAGTCTTTTTCCTGCTTCCTACATAAGCAACTACTGCAAACTTCTATCTATCTATATATTGGATTTGCAGGCAATTTTGCGAGATTTTCTCAGCATAATGTTTTCCAAATCCTGATTTATATAGTAATCAAGTTTTCGTTCGTTCCTTATAATCAGTATATATATATTGTACTTATATATACAATTATAGTTGTTTTTGTTTCATAATTTGTATTATCAAATATTTCTTTTTATTCAAAATTATCTCACTCCAGTTTAGTTTGGATAATCGTCACTGTAATATATTGTATTTTCTCATAATAAGTTTGATAGATAAATTCCATTAAACTTTCGACAGGAAATATTTGATTTGCTCTTTAGTTTGACCCACATTAAAAAGTACCGAAAGAATTCGCTGTTTGTTTTCTTATTCTTATATAGTTTACAAATTGCATAGGTGTACGATTTTATTCCTTCTTTATCAATTTATATAAGTTTTCTCTTCCATCATCAGGATGATCATCGATCATCAGTAAAAGTACAATCTCTCACGTTGGTCTATCGCTTCAGTGAATGTCATGGCCTCAGTAAATATCGATCCTAGTTGTCCTTTATGTTCTGCATCTTCAAACAACTCTATCGAGTTTGACCTAACAAATTTCTAAATTTGAGTATTTTATTTATGTATTTTTCACATATTAATATTTTAAATTAGTCATGCATTTATTAAAATTCTAATAGAATTTAACAATTCAATAAAACCAAGAACAATCACGCTTTATTTACATGCACAGAATGTATATATATATAAAACAAATTAATGAATGTTTAAAAAAATAAATGGATGGAATTTATGAGTATTTATCTAATTTATTTATTGTATTTTTGTTTTAGGATAAGCACGAAGAAAAATTATGGTAGACTTCTAATAGCTAATGCTCTTAAAATCAGCACTAATAGCCAGCAATTTCCGAGTCAAAAATCACTATAATGGTTTCAATGGAAGAGCTTAATAAACATAATTGAACCGCCAGTTAACTTTTTTATAAAGATTTAAATATTATTTTCGAAATATTTTAACTAGTTTAATTATTTAATAAATTATTATGCATTAAAATTAAAATAAATAAATTTACTTTTATTAATTATTATTTTATCACGTTTCCATATTTTTTACACGGTTTATATATTTTACCATGTAAATAATATAATTGCGAGTGAAATAATTTAAAACTGATATTTCAAAGCAGTGTGAAATGTTATGATCGTAATAAATTACATATTTTATGTAAATAATATATATATTTATCTGTTCAGAGTTTATAATAATCATAACATGTAAATTCATAATATTCTCAAAAATTAAAAATGGATTATTACATGCATAAGCTTATATAAATTAGTACGGTTAATTATATTGTTTTGCTATTATGATGTTTTAAATCTTTCATGTTTATAGTTTGTAAAGGTACTTCTTTAAACGTCTATAAATCGGAAATGTTTTACTTATTACCAAACACTGTATAAGCTTACGTAAATTTTATACGTACTCTAAATAATGTAACCAAGAATATTCACTTTAATCTCTTCATAATCTCCATCAGCAGCAAATAAAAATAATCTAAATAAAAACAGTGTGTTTTGCTATGCAAGCACTATTCAAGACAAGTCTTCTAGTAACCCTTCCAATCTGATTGGAAGGGTTACTAGAAGACTTGTCTTGAATAGCCCCTAAACTTCTCTTACATAAAATTCTAGAGTGCTATATATAATATATATAAATGTGGATAATAGACCACATTTATATATATTATTCCAAAGAGACAAAATTTTTATTTTATATGCGTATATAACAGAGCTTCGATTATCCGAATTAATTTGATCAAGGTTGTTCGGTTAATCAAATAATTCGGATCAAACCTATATGAAAATATTCATTTTAAATAAAAAACCTGTTATTAAGTCATACAATTAAATTAATGTATGCAAAGTTATTACTGTTGTATTTTAAAGTATGAAGTATTGTCATATAAACAATAATTCATTTAGGAAATAGTTTGTAAATAATAACCAAACTGTTCACATAATAGCTAAAGTCAAATCTAATTTTTGACTCCTATAATTATGAATTTTTATGCTAAACCGCATATATCATCGAAAAAATAATTCGAAACGAATGCGTTAAGGGGAATAAATAATAATTCATGGCAAAAACCAGTGTACTAAAATAAGATACTGTAACTTTAACTTTTCTACCGCAAAAAAAAATGTTGACTTTTTTATGGGCGACAGTGGCTCAGATAACTGACTTGTTCGAATAATTGATGATCGGATAATCGATATTTTACAGTACACGCACATAAAAATTACAGTTATAAATTGGAAATTGTAAAGAATCCATTTATGGAAAATAGTTATTTTAAATGATAAAGAAATCTCATAGCATTCGTTTCAATATTTTAATGTATGTAAATAAGATTCTACTAACCAAAATAGCAATGAATATTTTGGTTAGCAAAAACTTATACAGTAGAATAGAATAATAGTATAGTAGAATTGAAGCATTAACATTTCTAAAGCAATATTTTTGCAAATCATTTGATAGTTTATCCTATATCACTTGGAACGTCAGATGTAATAGATGGATATATATATGTCGAATATATATATAATGTCGGATATAATAGGCAAATAAAAATTCAAATTATTATTAATAACATGTTCGAATTTTTAAAAAGTCAATTTTAAGTAGGTTTTAAATATTTAATGACTTTAATTTTTAGTATTTAATAAGTATTTAAAGTCAAATTAAATTACTAACTTGTAATTACTTAAACTTGATTTTAATTTTAAATAACTTAGTAGTTCTTGTATTAATTTAGAATATTAAAAATAATCTTATTAAATGCAAGTTAAGAGAAATTCGTTCAAATAACACACAAAAACAAAATATATATTTCATATCTTACCTAAGAACTGAAGAAATTCCGAAGATATTGTTGCTAAATTTACGTTCTATCAGGATTCTTCTCCAATACTTTCCAACGGATGAACAGCAATATCTTAAAAAAACGTTGATCTCAAAGCCTTATATCAAAATGTTTGCCTGAAATTTTACAACATATTTTTCTAACATTGTAGCGCATATTTTGAAAATGATAAAATTGTAATGAAAGATATTTTTATTCACATTTTTATAATGCAAAAATATTCGGATACATTTTTATGATGCGAACATTCATCAATTTAATGAGAAATTTCAGAGCAAATGATAACAACAACATCTGATTATTCTCACTAATTTATGATGGCATTTGTGATAAAAAATCGCATTACAAACTTTAATTGCTGAGTACAAGATATAAACTGGTCGACGTTTCGTTGACGAAAACTATTGTAATCTGATTATCGCTAAACACGATTAATCAGGTTTTATCCTTGATTTTAGAAGTCTAATGATTATAAAGAAAAAGTTCGAAATCTTTTTTATATTAGAATATAATTATGCACAAGATATATATACTGAATTATATAAAATTTTATCGAAAGATATAAAAGAAGAAAGCATGTAACCTTTAAAGTACAGTTTAGCATTCTTAGTGAATTTAAATTTTAAAATGAATTGAATTAAAGTTTATGCTTATCTTACAGAGTAACACATATTTATTCAATACATATTTCGCACTTTCTGTTATGATTAAATTTATTTTATGGAAATATTTTATTTACTAGCAAAAATTTCGTGAAATGTAACGTGCTTGTAATTATAGATTAAAGTATTCTATACGCATTCTTATATATATTTTTTGTCAAGACTCTTAATGGGATATTACACTAATATAATTATTAGCAATAAATATAAATTTAAACGAAAAGTCATATAATAGATAAAAAGGGCGATGTTGTCTCAAAATATAACAGAAAGGATCGTAAGATTTTATTAAAATAGTTGCAATAAACTGGTAATTTCTTTCAGAAAGAAAATAATTGGCTATAGTTTTGTTTTTAATAAAAAAAATTTTTTAAATGCTTAAATTAAAAAACAGATACAGTATAATGGGAAAGAAGTCATTTCGAAGATAGGTTCAAAACAATACTTTTGAAATACTTTACAACTAAACCAGTATTTCAACGATTAATTTAATAAAATAAGACATTAGAGTAGAATCAAGTCTATAAAGTATTTCATTTCAGTTAAGTTTGGAATGTTCAAAATTAGATAATCTGACAAAAAGTGAATAAAGTGCCTGCAGAATGGAATCATTAAAAAGCTTGATATACAGTATATATATAAAATATATTTCTTTGTCATAGAAAGTTTTATTTAAATTTTATGTTATAGTTTTAATGCATAACTATATTAAAGACGTATATATTTCTTTAGATACAAAATGTATTTTATAAAAACTGAATTATAATAATTATTGTGTGTTAGAATATGATATTATTTTCATTATATTACGTATGCAAATTAGATGTTCCTACAGTATTTCTAAACATAAATAAACTAATGATGATATTTTATCTTATTCAATTAAAATTGTATCGCAATATTATTTTTTTAAGATAATAAATTTTAATAATAGGACTTAAAATTTATTAAATTTTGCAATTTGATTATGTTGTTATCGCTTTCAGAAGATGTAAAAATTACTATTATGAATAATATTGTTCTATGGGATATAAGGATATATAAAATATATATAGTCCATTAAAGCTGCATATTAAAGCGTTTTTAATGGAATATGAAAATCAAAGCGCATTAAAAATATGCTCGTTTATTTTAAAATCGATTAATTACATCAAGTCTAGAGAATATTCATCATTAGTGGACAGATTCTTATTTCTTTATTAAAAGAAACCATTATTCGAGAACAATCTCTGAGAACAAGAACTAAGAAGAAGCTCGACCTTTAAAGGAATCGATGAGAACAGCAAAAATTTTCATGAATAAATATCAAAGAGATTAAATTCTAGATCTTACAAATGTAATAATTAATTAATTCACTGTTAGTAATTCATTATGTTTGAATTAAATTGCAAATTTTTAGCATATACGAAAATAAATTTGAACTGTTAAATACTGTTTATTTATAAATTTACAAAAATTATTATTGATCAGTTATAAAATTTAATGAAGTTTTAAAAATTAAGAATAATGTAATAATTAGCATATAATTAAGTAGAAATACTAAAAATACAAAATAAAAAAATTTTTCTTTTTATTATTTTTATTTCTGAAGTTTCCAACTAATGATTAAAAAATTAACTTGTTTTATTCTATAAATAAATAAAGCTAATATTCGTAACTTAATAATTATCCTCATAAATTAAAATAATAATAATAATTATTATTATTATTATGATTTATATTTAATTATTTTATAAATTATATTATTATACATTTTAGAATATTTATTATTTAATTTGGAATATTTTTAATATGGAAAAAATAATGGCAAATTATCTTAATTCCTAAATTATTTTGAAAATTATAATATTTTATTATTTTAAACTATAAAAACTTTTCTTAGAAAATAAAAAATATATATGCATAAAAAAATTTCGTATTAAATACTATGAAAAGTAATCGAAAGTAAATGAATTTTCACTATTTCTATTAATCTAGAGTACGATCTAAATTTTTCATGCATTTTTCAGTTGTAAAGAAAAAATATATATTTTTTTAAATGGAATTTCGATATCTCCATAAAGATTTCAAGTTTAGAAAGTAAATTTTCTTTTTTCGTCTTCGAAAGAAAATTTATTTTCAATATATAGAATATTATTATAAAGAAAGATTCGATATCGATCGAATTTAATCGTTCTCGAAATAGAAATTTCCCGGATTTAATAACAAACAACTCAATAGTTATTCACATTCTTCTTTTTTATAAGCATTAATCATATAGAGCTTATAGGTTTGCAGACAGGCCAAGAATTTCCGCGAATGAGTCTTAATAATGCTGAAACGTTGACACATGATAAAATAAAAGTGTAAAAATGATATATAAAGACATCAAAAGAATTCTTTTAATACGTTTTTTTTTATTTTGTCAAATGAAACATTAATATAAAAAGATTAAATTATATATTTGCTACAAAAAGGTGACAATCAATGGAAATGGGAATAAAAATAATATCAAAATTTATTAAGCTATATTATAAATGTTAATTTAGTATTGCACGATTAATATATGCATAATTAACGTATAAAGTTTATATTGGTTTCTCCTTTTCGTACATCACGTTTGAGTTAAATTATGATGATAACATCCAGTCGTACTAGTTCTAGCTGATAAAACTTGCATAGAATCCTATTGTTAGACTAGAAAACTGTTCGTGTCAAAATTGTGAATAATAAAATCATGCTAATGATGCCTACTGCTACAATTGGTTCTCATCAATAATTAGAATGATTATTCTTATTATTTTCAATGCTGAACCAATTAAAAAATCTGATGTTGATTCTTGAGATATTCTGAGACTCTGATGCGTCCCATTGATCAATTTAAAATTATTAAATCGGATGTATTATTATGAATTATAAGATTTTCCTATCATCTTGTGAGTTTAAACTGTTAGTGAATCTTTCAGAGTTATGCAGAGATTTAAAAGGAAAAATATCGAAACTTGAAGAGGAAAATAAGGTCTTAAAAATGGAGAATGCCGAACTGAGAGAGATGCTATGCTTAAATTCAAGGTAGAAGGCCCTATTTCTAAAGATGTGAAAAGATATCATAAAAAAGCATGAAAAGTAAAAAAGAAAAATATTTTTAATATGATGAATTAAATGCAAATTCGTAAGTAGCATTTAATTAACTATAGATGACTAGGCAGGACCAGCAAGTTGCGGTTTCAAGGAAAAGGAAGCTTCCCTCTATAGTACTCGTAGTCCAACATTTGCAGTACTTAGAAATGCTTATTCTGCCATAAGACGCATTACACTGTAGTTGATTTTTCCATTTTCTCTTAATCGAATTTTTATCCAAGAGAGGATTCCTTATCAAGATCAGATGGCGATCTTTTTCTAGCAGTAGTAGACCATAAATAATGGAAAGTAGACAAATTAAATCTATCGACGACTTTTTACGATTGAGAATAATCAGATAATAGACAGTTCCAGTACATTTTTAATTACATGTATTTTTTTAATGTCCTTCCAAGAAAGCATCTTCTAAAAATTTAATTATTATTGTATGAAATTCTAAATAAATGCATTTCAAAAATAATTAGATTATGGAAAGCAATTGATTTTAAATAAAAATTACTATTAGAACAATCTTCGAGATGATAATATGATATTTATTCATCTTCTACCTCAAGTTCTAATTAAATTAGCAAACTTTTGATATTAAAGTTCAAATATTGTTTATTTTAGAAATAATGTATTTATTTATTATCTAAACTATGTCTACAAAAATACAAAATATTAATTATCATTTACGTAATATGAATATTGGTCAACTGATTCGAATTTCAAGCTTTTCCACTAGAAAATTCATCTCAGAATTTATATTCACAGAAAACATTTTGATCCATTTTTATAGTTTTTGAGATATTGTTTGCTTGTAATATCTGAAAAACTATATTTGAAATAAAATAAAAAACGATATATATTTGAATATTTGAATAGAAAACAAAAATTTCAATATGAAATAGGCTATAGAAGTATTTTATTACGTTTTCCTATAACTTGCGCAAATTTTAATGCTAAAATAATAAAAGTTTAAACTATAATATCATATTCTGTTATCGTAATTATAATTATTGAATAATTAATTTTATAAAATTAATAGTATATTTGTTATTAATTAATTAATTAAAATTATTGCTTTAGATAAGATAATGATGATAAATACTAGTAATGAGCTTCTTAAAACTTCATTGAAGAGAAATTGGAATTTTCTAGATTAAATAAGATGAATAACTTCAATTTTATTAAAGAGATACTTTTGAGAAAGATGTGAATCTTGGGAGGATAATAAATTACTTATTGAATTTTATTGAATAAATATTAGAATTTTTTTTACTGAATACGCAATATATGTTAACATTTTAAAACCTTTTTCAAAATATGGAGCTTGAGACTACTGGATACAAATGTTACTGATATTATGATGAATTCTGTTTTCGGTTATTAGAAAATCCATTCGGTTGTTATTAGTGTTGAATATTCAAATATCCTTTGTATCATATTGATTAATTATCTATATGTATAAATTTAATCAAATTTATCGCCGAGAATAAATTCAGTTCGGAGGACTGTTTCCTATTGTGCATGACATCTCAATTCCATAAACTAAAAGCTGTGTAAATGTTTCTATGGTTACACGATTAATATTGTTTGGTGATCATTACAGTTAAATAGAGAATATGAAAATAAAATGCATCCTTAATTAAAAAGAAATAAAGAAACACTAGATAAGAAGAATATAATAATGCGTTAAATAAACTTCAAAGAATGTCGTTCTTGTTACAATACTTCAAAATACTGTATTTAACTTTGAGATATATTACTTTTATCAAATGCCACTGATCTACGGCTAATTCCATAGGTCAGTGACATTTGGTATTTTGCGGATCTCTGAGGGTCCAAGGAATCAATTTAAGCGTTTTGTGGCTTACCTAAAAAAGGGAGATCCATAGCTCTTAGTTAATTGAGAACCGCTGCCATAGGAAATTTATCTAATGCTAAAATATAATCTAATCTCATAAAATGTTCAAGATCAGAATAAATGTCTTTATTAATTTTTAAATAAATATTTACGACAATCGTATAACTATTATCTTTTATTTATTTATATCCTACTTTCCGAAGAAAAGTGAAACTTATAAGATTATCTTACTTTTGTTGTTTTTTATCCCCAATTAAGAACTTCTGAATTAATGAACAGATTTCCATGAAACTTGATATCAATATTCCACAAGTAAACGTAACCTGAAGCCGCGTCATTTAATCCTTTAGATTTAACCATTTAAAAAATGAGGGGCGTCCAATTTTTTGAAATTTCTTTTTGATAAATATAGAACTGCTTTATTTAAATTTTTTTATAATATTCAGTATATAGTTATACTATTGAAAATAATTTTGATGATAAATTTAATCCCATATCTTTAATCATTCCAAAATAAAAGACACTTTTGTATGGTAACTCTATGATAGGTAATTAGTTCTTACTGAACATGGGACGTGCTTGTTTAAATACTATACAATATTCCAAATCTGTGAAATCATATCGATCTACGTTGTTTTATAAATTATTTTGAAGCTATTATTCAATAGTTTTTATTGATCTATTATATTGGTTCCATTGATTTTATAGATTAGTTTAAAAAACTACTCAATAAATATAAAAGTAAAATGAGTCTCTTGTATAGTTTGATAACCAATAAGTTTACTGTGAAGTCAACAATTCTATATTACATTATTATTGATATGTTCAAGCAGCCATCGATCTAAATCCTTTATATGACAGCATTATCAATGATTATATTTAATTAACATAATGTAATTAAATTAC
This sequence comes from Androctonus mauritanicus, assembly GCA_011317285.2. Taxonomy (NCBI): domain Eukaryota; kingdom Metazoa; phylum Arthropoda; class Arachnida; order Scorpiones; family Buthidae; genus Androctonus; species Androctonus mauritanicus. The sequence continues at coordinate 22,224 of WUQG02162327.1, forward strand.
TTGTATCATTTGTCGTTGAATGTGATTGGGAATTTTATCCTTGATAAATTTTAAATAAAGTTTAATGAGGATATAGTATTTGTGACATTTGACCAGAATGATAAATCCGAATTAATCGAATAATATGCTAAATGCAAAAACGCTCTCAAATATTTTAAACAACTGTTACACGAAAAGTTTTATAGTGGATCAGACAAGATGGTAATCGGGAGAAGCAGCTTATTTTTCTCTAGTTCGTTAGTATTTAAACAGGTGGCGATAGAAGATGGTTTATTATAACCTCCTATAAGTCCGCAAAAAATATAGAAGATGGCTATTATCAGATTTTCAATTACTCGCATTGGAAATTGAAAAATTCCTACTGTTGAAATTTTTGTCAAAAATTATACAGTCGTTTTTTGAAGTATTATTATTGATCGTAATAATATCAGCATAATAAAAATTAATATATTTAATGTGTAGTGGACACTTTAGAGAATATTTTGCTTCCGATACTGTTCTAATTTAGCCATTTTAAGTCAATTTTTGCTTCAGGATTAGATGCCGAATCTAAATTTCTGTATTTATAATTTGTTTTCATAAATTAAATATATAAGAACATATATTAGGACCCAAGCAGAGTCTTTGATTCAAAGAAAGTTTAAAACTTGCAGCGTAACATATAAACAAAGGAAGCATCAATGCTTCACAGATATATGGTAGGCCTACCTTATAAGACGTTAAAAAGTAGATCATAGAAAAATGACGATGAAAAATATGGCACGGGCCCACATAATAAATAATTTATTATATGTTTAATGCTAATTGTATATGAAGGGCTTAGAAAAAAACTGCTAAATTCTATTAAATATTTGGGATAGCTTATTTTATATGGACAGATGGATAACTCCTATATCTTTCTTAATTAAAAGAGATTCTATATTAACTCTTGACTTTCACGATATGGAGCCGCATTAAAGGTACCAAAGAGTCGCAACTGGTCACTTGGATATATACGATATCTAAATATCTGATTTTATTTAATTCTTCTAATTTTATAGAATTTAATAATTTATTCTATTAAAAT
>WUQG02162438.1:0-23283 GCA_011317285.2 Androctonus mauritanicus
TCATAGTCCGAAAACGTTTTACAGAATTAAAAACTGTGCTTACTTATTGTGCTTATTTGTCTTTTGAACTTTGAACTCTCATCTCTCTCTCAGATTGTATAACCTTAAGTTTAATATAGATATATTTGCTTGATTGTTGTGCATTAATATATTATGGTTAACTGCTTCTCATATATATTCTTATATTAAATAAATATTAGTTATTATTTAAATTAAATTTAGTTGAGTCAATCATTCAATCCTGGATTTCAGAATTGCGATTCACGCACCAACATGACAATACACCACCTCTGCATTCCTCGCATTATGGTGAACTATAAAATTCTGAAAGTTATAAAATGACATAGATAATACAAAAGTATTGATTTAGTGTGTTTCATTTTCACTGATATACACAAAAAATGAGAAAATACAAATGTAAACATCCCAAGCTATTTAAAGAGGTGTGGCACTTTTATTGTTTTATAGCAGCCAGTTGTTTCTCAGGAAATCCCAGCCAAATCTACTTTACACCATAGCAAATGATAGCAAAGATGCAGTGCAGAGTAAAGTACCTTGAAGCCAAAAGATTAAAAAAAGATTGTTATAGCTATTTATGTATGAAAGGGATGATTTTCATATTTATGTTGGTTTTTTATCAACTAAATTCAGAATTTTATAAAAAATTAAAAGTTACTGAAATGAATGAAAAATATATCTATAAATATAAATTATCAATAAAAATGACAATACCCTGCTTAATGCGAAGGATGAATTCCAAATTTTCATAACGTTAAACAAAAAGTTTAATGGGGTATGTCTTTGCAAAAATATGGGATCGGTGAAAAATAAATATATAATTTCTTACATTTTATGAAATTCATTTTATATATAACTTAGAATTACATAAATAATACAAAGGTTTGAAAAAATTTTTTTCATCAATTTTTTATAGAAAAAATATTTAAAATTTTAATAACATTATAGTGAAATAACATTAACTGGGGTAATGTTAAAATGTATTTTAATAAATTTATGTTAGTTTCGAACTAATTATAAGACACAACTTCATTAATTTTTATTAATCAAAATTTGCATAATACTTCATTTTTTATAATTTTTTTTGAAAATATGGACTGATTTTCTTCATTCATGCTTGTCTTATTGAGAGGACTAGCCACTATCCAAAATTGTCAATAATTTCATTGGATGGCTAAGATTTCATATAAAAAAATTTGTACCATCATCAATGTCATATACAGAACAAAAAGTTGTGAAAAAATAAAACACGGAAAAATTGTTCACAATTAGAATAAGAATGAAAAACATTAATTTCAAAGTTCTTTGATGAAAATTAGGTGAGATTTTGTAATTTAAATGTTTTGCATATAAATTAGGCTTAGTTACCATTAATTGCCAGTCACAGGCCTGAGGTGGAAATTGAATACTGCATACCTCAATGGATTAATGTGGTATTGAAGGGAGCATAAGTGAATATAATGATATTAGTAAGTCAAGATAGAAAATTAATGCTATTAGTAACAAAATAACTCACTAGCAGAGTAGTAGTTCATAAACCAAGGAAATAAAATTAATGTGTCATAACTGTTAATGCACATTTAACATTGGAATTGCAATTTACTTGTAATTACGATATTAATATACAAATTTTGGTTTGTTTAAAAGTTTAATTTTTTGTAATTATTCTGTATTAAGCTTCTTTAAAAATAGAATAATTTAAAATATGTTCCACCAAATTAATGATTTGTAGAAAAACACTTGAACAAATGCTATAATCATTCCAAAGTAATATGTATTTTACTTAATACTATCTTGTAATATTTTAGTTGTGGAAACAACTAAAATAAAAACATTCTGCAAATACCATCGTGCTTTATGTTCAGTTTCAACAATAATATGTGATTTTATTAATATCATTATAAATTATAATTAAATAGCATTATTATTAATTAACTACAATTTATATATTTCATTTTTAAATTTTCATTATTATTAAATTCAAAGTTAAAAAAAGTTTACATATAAATTATCAAAACATTCAGCATTTAAGCTGATTGAAATTATAAACATTTTGAAATATGATTATAATTTTTTTTTTTAAGATAACGTACCTCTAACTTGCTGATACTTGATGATAATAAGGCACCAGGTTCAGTATCATGACTCCATATTAATTTTCCTCCATCAGATGAGTCAATTGCAGATATTTTTCCATCTAATGTGCTTACTATAAATAACTCTCTGTTTAAAAATAAAATTGCATTCAATAAATTAAAAAAAATATTTTTTTTCCAGATTTAACCTAATTTAATAAAAGTTATGACGATAAATGATATATTATATAGTATATGTATGCATTATATATATACACTATATAATATAATAATTATATTATATTAACTATAACAAATATGAAACACATCACAGTTTGTTAGTATTTGTTTTTTTTTTTTTTTTTTTTTTATTAAAAATGCCATTTTACACTTATCTGCAAAAATTCAATAAAAAATTAATATTTATTTATATTAATTACTCAAATAATTTTCAATCAGTTTATTGCAGTTAACAATATAGTATAATTAAAAAATTTTAAACATCTCCACCTGCATGATATGCACTGAAAGATAAATGTGAGTCATTTATGACTCATCCAGATGGTACTTTTCTTTAAAACCAACAACTTGCAAAATATTTTTTTTTATTTAATATAATTCATTAACATTCACATATATTATACACATATTAGCTGAAATTAACTTATATATCATATATAGGTTAATTTCAGCTAATTATAAGATATATTAAAAGAAATCAAATCTTAAAAAAAAGAAAAAAAAAAAAAATTATATTTTTGCTAGGAAAAACATTTAACTTTTAACCTATTTTTTTTATTAATAACATGAATGTGGTGTTAAATCTTTACTTTTGAATTATTAATTATTTTATTAAAAAATAAATATATTTTTCTTTTTAATCAAAAAAATGCATTTTAAATTTATTCTTTATACATTAAGATTTATGTATATCATCATCACTAACTAATTTTTCAACTTATATGATGTAAGAATAAATTATATTTAAACTATTTTAACCTCCGAGTAATTTTATATTGGCTTATATATAAAAAAAATACAGGTGTTTTTTTAATTCAAAATTTAAAAGCACGTTTCACTAAACAAAACAAAAAAAAGTAAATCTAATATATGTTTAATACAGTCATTATATGCTATAATTAATTTAAAAGATGATAATTTTATGCATAATAAATTATATTACTTAAAACAGCAACATATTATTTATTATATTTTTTATGCTGAAGACTACAATTTATAAAAATAATTTTAATAATTCAATTTTTAATAGTAAAAAAAGTGTAATTAGCATTGTATTAAATAAAAACAGTACTCATATTAACATTTTTATCTTATAAATTAAAAAAATGATAAAAAATATATGGATAAAAATATTACTGTGAATGCTGTTTTCATTTTATAAATTATTAAAAAGATAAGATTATTCTTGCAATAATCCATGAAACTATTATTTATGAGTATTTCTCTGTTTACAAGTTTCTGATTTGCAGCTTTTTTCACAAACTTGAATAGTCAAAATAAATGAAAATATGAATATTAACTGCAATAAATAAATTCTAAACATTCATAAAAAAGGCATTTAAAACAATGTATGTAGTTATACATATGACTGGGTTTATAGCAAAAACTGTTATCTGCTTAAAATTGAAAAAAATCAAAATGGAAGCAGAAAAGTGAAAGTATGAAAGTATCATGCTCTCTAGTTTTATTGGTATTATTATATAAATAACATCATTCCCAGATTGTGCGGAAGGCAGTAGTTCATCTATTTATCTGCCAATAATAAGATTTTTTAACATTTATATGACAAATAATTTCATTATTATAATTTATTTGATTTGAGGGGGCTATATTTTCATTTTTTTAGATAAATCATTGTAGTCATAAACTATCGATTTTATTGGCCTTTACTTAATTTTATTGCAATCAAAATGCACTGAAATACAATCAAATTGAAAATGGACCTCGATTTTAACATTTTTTCTGTGGGAAATTGATTCTTGGTGTTTTTCTTATTTTATGAGTTCATTCCAGGAATTAACTAACTTGTAAAGAATAACTATCTGTACAAACTTAGCCCTCGATTTACAGTGGCAATGTCATCATTAAATTCTGTTATTGGTTAATGCAGTTGATTTGGATTCGATTCCCAGATCCAATGATCTGATATATGAAAAGTATTCGTTTTTGTGCCTAGTTTATTAAGATAATATATAGTGTCTTAGTAAAATTTAATTGTGAAAAATCTATAAAGTTTGGGTATTTCCATTTTCCAACTACTTTCGACTTATGACTGAGTTCAAAATTTTTGAAACTGAATTCCACTATAAGTGGAGTTTAGTTTCAAAAATTTTGAAATTCCACTATTTGTACATCTAATAATTAAACTTTTGATAATTTTTATAAAACTCAACAAAGAGGTAATTCTATTGAAAATACTTTTGATGAAGCTTTAATCCCATTTTATCTTTAATTATTCCAAAATAATAGATATACCCAGAATACAAATGATTATTTCTTTTCAAAAATGTATATAGTTTAACAGTCCTTTCAATAATAAGTCCTTTTCTTCCTAAAAACCTGATTATATCTAAAACTTGGAACTTTGTCATAAAAATATGTAAAATATGCAACAACATATTCTCTATAATACATTGTATTTTTTAAACTAAAATTTAATAATAATGAATAACAAAATAATTTTCAAATTTTCCTGTGTGAATTAAGTTCAATTACATAATAAAACAGATTTATATTGCAAGAAACTTCTTTCCCTTATTGCATAAAATGGAGAAAATTTGAAAAATGTTATTTTGGAAGGAGATAAAGATGAAGATCTATACTTCTATCACCACCCAGAATTCTGTTAATGTTAGAAATAATATCCAAAGTTCTTAACTAAAATAGTGCATTTTTCTTACTGGTTAGTACTTTCAATCCAGTAGTCCTTACATGGAATTTAGCTTTGATACTATTTCAATAGTTAGTTTCACAGATTCAGAGAGAGCTATTCTTTCTTCTAATCTTTCAATTGTGTGCACAAAAAAGCAAAATTTCCTTTAATATATGCCAAATCATTCTGAATTTCTACATTTTAAAAGCTTTCTTGTGCATTTTTTATGCATGCTGTTTGCTCTATAACAAAAGTAGAAATAATTACATTCACATTTTCAAAGTGCATAGTAAACTGCAGCAGATAATTAATCACATACTTTATCTGATAAGCACAGGTTGGAGTGGAAGGACAATTTCATGAGCAAGTCTTGTGAACTCCTATCTCTTCCATGGAGTTTTAATGAAAATCTTCTTTAACCCAGCAATGTAATGAGTAATGTGAAACTCAATCAAGAAAGATATATGCAAATTAGCATGTGGATTAATTAACTGTTAATTATGCAAAATTTTCACTGTTTTGTTAAAATAAATCTTTCAAATGTACGAAATCTTATTTTTTGGCAAAGTATCTGTTTTCTAATGCAAAAAATCATTTTGTTATAGTAAACTGCAGCAGATAATTTATAATTTATTGATTTTTAATAAATTTTTAAGTAATACGATACCTCAGTATCAAAATTATGTATACAGTGTATCATATTTCATTCAATCATAATTCTTTCTCAAAGTCAAAACAAAGCCCCACTGTTTTATTTGTAAACATACAGGTTGCTTTTATTACCTGGGGTGGTTCAAGATCATTTGGAGGTGATGCATGAATGGGATATCACAGAAACAAGGGCAATAAAACACGACAGTGAGAAGTATGAAATATCATTTTTCAACTTCAAAGTATTCTAAATTGCATATTATATAAAATTTTACTGTTCTCTGATATATTTACTTGTTTTTATTGTGGTATGTTCCATCCGAGAAAAAAATATTTCTTTACAATTTTTTTTTAATTGGATGTGTAATATGCAAATTATGATGATAAATATAAAAAAAATTCTGTTTTAATAATTAATGATAACAGAATTATTTGTTCTTTTTCTTAAAGAGAAAAATCGAAAGTTTAGTAATCACTATATATTATGATAATGGGATCAGAATTTGTGACGTGCAAAGTACATCATTTTTGGTTATAACATAATACTTTAAATATTATCAATTATTTTATCTTTTAATATTTATTTTGCAATTGTATTATTATTTGTTAAGCTATTTCAGATTGTTTGTGAAATTGTCAAAATTTTTAGTATATATAAAATAAGATGATAGCTGTGTGCTGGAATATATTATTTAAAATTTAATAAATGGCTTAAATAAAAATTTAAAATCAGATAAATAATATATTGAAGTATCTAAGAATGAAGAAATTTATCAAAAGTTTTCCTTTAAAAATATGTTTGTATATATGATAAAAAATTTAATGTTTTGTTTAAACAGATTGAAAAATGAAATTGACAATTGCAGCACTGTGAAATGATAATTAATCATTTATAAAAATAGCATATCAAAATAAACATTTCAGTTATGTAAATAATAAAGTGCAAAAATTTCAGAGAGAAATTTTTTCTCAGCACCTTTTCATTCATTGCAAAATTTGAGTGCATCAGGAAGGACCTAGTGATTTAAGAAAACTAATTTTTCCAGATTCTACTAAAAATAAGTTGTTTAATATTGGTATATTTATTTTTTTCATAGCAAAGAAAAATTCCACACTTTATATCACTTTCATGCTTATAATTATTAAATACAGGTATCCCTCCTATAACATTGCAGATAGGTTCCTAAAAAAACCAGTGTTGTATGAAACCGTGTTATATGAGAACTGGAGCCAATACAAAAAGGAGAGTTACATTCCCAAACCAATAAAAACAAATAACTTTCTTTAATTCCACATTAGAAATTTAATTTTTATTAAGAACATTAATAACACGAAACATAAAGAAAGGAAAAATATATATGTAAGACTCTAAAAAACAATATATGTAAAACAAAAGAAGGAAAAAGTATACAGCCTATATAACATTAATAATTATATCTTTTTTGTTAAAATGAGAACTTTCTTCTTTAAGCAATATCAACTTAGCTTTCTGAACATTTTTCTGCATTTAAAGTTTGTGTATCTTCTGCTTTCTTTACAAAATCAGTAATCTAATCTGCCACAAAACAATCGTTCTTTAACACATACCAAAAATTTTATGAATAAAAAAGTTTTTCTTCTCTTTCACATTCCTTTCCTTGAAGAATAAAAAATTATTATTATTATTTTTTAATCCAAGAACTGAACGTTTGGAACACAAAATACTCAATTTTCACTAATTAACTCAATTTCAAATCAAGATTGAAAATAAACTGCATATCGTCCTTTTCACATTAAACTAGTGAAATTGCATTCATGACTAATTTTAGCAAAGTGTTTCTCAATGATTGCATTTTGTGTCCCTAGTATGATTTACAAAAATTAATAAAAATGTTTTGTGTTGTAGGAGTGTAAATGTAATTTTCTAAATGTGTTAAGTAAAAACAGTTGTAGAAGTACCATGTTATATGAGGGCTTCTGCAATTTTCAAATCCTGTTAGAGCAAAACCGTGTTATAGGAGGGATACCTGTACTCAAAATATGTTGTCAATGGCAATAAAATATTTGCAAACTGTCTCAGTCATTTGAATCAGAGCACTATTCAAGCAACATGTAACATCTTAATATAGAATACCTGTAATACATTTCCTGTTTTGACCATATAACTGGTTATGCCAGATACAAAAAAGTATTTTTGCCATATTGAATTTCATCAGGCCATAATATCTGTATGGCATTGTTAAATGCTTTTGCTATTGTAGAATGATTTGTATGGTCCAAATAGGTAATGTGTAAGAGAAATGTATTCCAGATTACTTCATCTTTGTCCTGAAATGCAGAGTCTAGTGCTGCTATAACCACATTTGCAATGTATCTTTCAATTGTATCGTTGTTTCATCCACTGTAAGCCATATATATTTTCCTATTAATATTTTGCATATATTATTGATGCATTTTTTTTTGTATATTCCTACTAAATAATCTTTACTAATTCCAGATTCATCAGGGATCTTTTCATTTGTGTATTTTTCAAAAAAAATTTTTTTAACTTCATGTTGTTTAGATTTGTAAAAGAGAATATTGGGCACTAACAAATGCTTCAGATAAATCTGTCAAAAACTGGATTTTTTTGTTTCTATCCTGGGCATTGTATAAGCAGAGTTTGCCTATCTTTTTCACAAGTAACAGCATCAGTGTGAAATTTTGTAGAAAGATGCTGTAGAACTTGAGTTGTTCTATCATATGCAATGACTTTATTACATGGTTTGCAGAGAAGTGAACTATCCACTGAGAAGTTTTCTTCCTTAAATTTTTCAGACATATTTTCTCTACTTTGCACCAGAACTATTTTACTTTTGGCATTTCTGTTTTAAGCAATTCACATGCTTTCAGTTTTAGAAGTAATTTTACCTGTATGTAATTGCCTGTTCATTTTTCATTGAACCTGCCAATTCTTCCTACATTATTGATTTTGAGAACAGTTTTATCAGTGTAGAATTAATTTTTTTTAACTGAACAATCAATTTCTCCATAAATACTCAATTTTAAGGAATAGTTTGTTCGTATGCATCTTGCATTGAAATGTCCAATTCAATATTACCTAAATAATTCAAAAAATTAATAATCAACTATTTAAAATTTGCCAAAATCCATAATTATAATTTTAACACACAGTAACATAAGTAATGCTGCAATCACATGCTAAATATGAAATGAGGCTGGTCTGTAATGGAAATAATCACACAGTTTTATAATTCACTTGATTAAACACAATAGTTAAAACAGAAGAAAATTAACTACTGGAAGATTTTATTTATTCCAGCCTTGTTCTTTGAGATTATACTGTAAGCTATCATGTGTAACAATATGGAGAATCATGTATGGATAAAACTGCTGCTAAAACAGAATATATATGAGTGTTTAAGGCATAAAATATAATAGCCAACATATGATGATGTAACTATAATGTCACATATGATGTAACATTAGAGTTATATCATCATATAATATATGATGTTGCACAATATGTTCTGGATATCTGACTTTTATTGTGTGTCAGATTGTAATGTTAAGTAGCATGTTGAATAATAATTGATAGATGATTACATTATTGTGAAATCCCTTGCTGATAATATTTTATGTAAAAATACAAAGTATTAGTATTAAAAATAGATGTTGGGAATAAATCATTTATTCTACATTGCTTCAGAAAAAGAAACCTTTCTTGATAAACTACAAATTTTCTAAGTTCCTTAGGTGAGAAAATGGCTGGCTTCGCCTGCATAATTGAACTTGTAAATAGCTTGTAAATAAAAATACAAAGTATATTTTATGTTTAGCATATTTATAAAGTTAGAGAAAGATTATGTATCAGAAATGTCCAAGCAATTTCTAATATCCCAGTTAATATATAATATACAAAGTCTCTAAAAAAAGAAAATGCCAAAAGATTTTTAAATGTATTTTAATAACATTAAAATGTGCTATTTTTTCTTGCTTAAAGGCTTGTTAGTGAATTAGTGTAGCATATACAGTAATTCCCCAACTTATGTAATTTCAGAGATAAGTAACTTCTCATCCTGTCCTCTTGCCCATTTGTTTGTTTCACAATTACGTAATGCATATATATATATGTACATATTCCATTTGCTGATTAAGAATCTTGTAACAACTAACAAATTATAAAAATTTATAATATGTATTTTCTTAATAATGAAGAACAAGTTAAAAACTTAATACATATGCACCTGAAATTAGATTTGGGAATTTTTAGGTACCCCAACTTATGTAATTTTCGAGTTACATTATGCTTCCTGGTTCCACTTATTATGTAACTCTGGGGTAGTAATGTAATAATACATCATTACAATAAAATTTTGTTAATTTGAAGCATTTTGGATCCAAAACAAATCAATTTTGAATTACACAATTTCAAATTTAAAAAATTTTTCTAAAGAGTTTATCTATTTAAGTGGTAAATTCTTATATTTCTTAAATTAATGGTAAGCTGTTAATCTTTTACTCAGTTTTGCTAAGATCATTCACATAAATTCTATTCAGCAGAAATTATATTTGTTTAATGTTCAATTAACTAAACACTAGTTAATAAAGTAAGATATAAATTTTGTCTAGAATTGTTAATGATTGAACATTTACTGAAAGGATAAAGATCAAGATATTTGATATAAGAACCAGATCTATTGAACTTATTCATATTGAAAAACGTAGTACTACTAGAGTACAAAGATCATTTTTTGTCGGATCTGCTGTTAACTTCAATGAACTCTGGAATTATATTGTTATTTTTTCCTTTTTCTCGGAATGCTTTACTTTGTTTTTAAATTAAAATTACTTTGTAATTATTGGCATAAATAAATAAATATTAATTCTCCTTATATATATATAAGATGAATAAAGAATTCAATTTCAAAGATTTTAAATCCTGTCCGTCATCTTAAGTGAGAAATGCCCTAAATTTATAGATTTCTCACTACTAATGTAATTATTAGAACACTATATATTATCTTAATAAGCATAAAGAACATAAACTACAACAATTAGACACAAAAAAAAAGGCTGCTTTCCATATAAATAATCATTGGATCTTGGAATCAAACCTAGGTCAATTGCATTGACCGATAGAAAAATTTATTAACAACATTGCTGTCATAAGTGAGTTAGTTATAAGTCAAGGACTACCTTTATACAGAGTATTTTCATGATTCTTCATAACATAATCAAAATGGATTCAGAATGAAATTTTAAATCAAAACTGTAGAAAGGAAAAATTGCATTACTTTTCCCATTTTTGAGAAAACTGGAATTTTTTAATGTTTTTCTACCTTGTTGAGTTGAAAGTACATAAGTTAATATTCAAAACATGAAAAAATTCAATTATAAATCATTTATATGCTAAATGTAAATAAACTAATATATTAAATTATTCACAGATAACAATAAATATTAGGAGTTTTCATCATTTGCTATGATATATGCTTTGATTCAGTGGAGAATAAAATAATTTTAATATTTAATTTTAGTATAACAATTGAAAATATACAAAGTTCAATAAACTTTATTATTATTTCTAATAATAATATTTCTACCAAGTGACTAATTATGCTATTTTATAAGTCAAGGATAATTGATTCTACTGTTCAGAAAATGGAAATAATGTTACATTAAAATAATCAAATTTTCTCTAAAATGTAGCTATTAATAAAATTTTTTTCTCTACACTTTCATCTTACTTGTTAGAATTTCTTCACGAATTCAGTATTTGTTTAATGCTATGAGTCATAGAGACACCATTCAGAAATCTGTTCTATTTTAACATTATTAGAATATATTTGATATAAACAGTAAAGCAAAATTTATCATTATTATTAATCTTGTTTAATTATTTTTGACAAAAATTTTTTACAGCATTTATATAAAAATATATATTCAAATATAAAAAAAGATTTATATCATACAAAATAGTAAAAAAAAATATCAAACTTAAAATGCATTCTATTTCTTAAATTGTACAATTTACAAAGAAGTTTCAAATTTATTGTTGATTTTTACTGAATTAAAAACAAGATAAATATTCTCAAACTCAAAACATAAACAAAAAATGCTATTTGCATCAAATTTAATAATATTTGTTATTACAGTGTTCTGTTAGTTTAAATTTTAATTTGACTGTTTATTAAGTCAATTGATTTAATTTCAATAAATGTTCCATACATGTTTTGAATTTATGTTATGCATCAATATTTGTAAGGCTGAACCTTTCAAATCTATCATTATTAAGACAAGTCAAATCACAAAAATGTTTTATTATTTTGTCAAAACTATATATTAATATATTAGTAGTTTTATAGATATTTAAGATATTGATACAATGAATCAAATAGGAGAAATGTGAAAAAAAGATGACATGAATAAGAAATATAAAAATTTACTTTAAGTAAAGACAATAAATGTATTATAGACCATTAAAGATGCTTTAGCTGTATATAAATTTTAGAAGGCGAACTTATTATATATAATTAAGGAAAAAGTGTAGAATTATTAAATTTAATTTTTTTGGAAGATTATTTTTTCCATTTTACATGGCAAATGCATATTATGCTTTATAGTTTTCAAGAAAGGCATCAATCAAGAATCACAATAAAGCAGATTTTGAAGATCTAATTTATTAATTTCCTGCAAAAATCTGTTAGGTAAAATAAAACAATCTTATTGCTTAACATATTCCAAAATGACAACAATCAAGAGTTTAATTTATATTTATAATAGGTGTTTACAAATTAATAGATAAATGTATAATGCATGATAATATTATTGAAGTATTACAAAGCATTTTTCCATAAAAATTTACAGGTACGTGTCAAAATAATTTGTTAATATGTCATAATAACTACGAAATTCGTTAAGATCAATGCAAATGACTACATATAACAAACTTTTATAAACTTGAACGATTAGTTTTAATCTCGAATGTTAGCATTACATGATAAATGTAAGATTGAATATTGATTTAAAAAAATAACATACCTGCTTCCGGAATTGCTCGGAAGATGTGAAGTTTTGAAATTACAATTAGGTAATTCATTAAATTTGTTTTGACAAGTAACAAAAATGCTAAATCCAGTTAATAGTAATATAAACGTAAAGCTAACGTATAGAAATTTCTCCATGAGTACCTATAACATAGTTTTAAGTCTTCATGTTAGCAAACCATCCTTGCTAACACACACACATCCACAACATACCATCGGAACTTCGCTCTCTCCGAGCTCGGATGGCGTCACGTGAGATCATATGTCAAGATTTCGAATGTTTCTATTGGTCGAAATGTCTAGAGATGACGTGTTCAAACTTGCTACAGTTTGTTTTTTGTTACTTCTAAATGACGTCATCTGGCGTGTTTATTTAACCAATAAGAAGAAACCGGTTTTTGTAAAATCTATGGTTTCGCTTTTCGAATTTATCACTTTTATCTGTAGAAGAAACAGATAGTTTGTAGATATTGCGATAATATCGCGTAACTCTTAACAATAGCAGTTTAATATTTTGACTTAAAGCGTAAAAAACGGCTTTCGTACAAGTTTAGAATGGAGAAGAATAACAGGAATAGCACAGATCGAAAAGTTCGAAACAGAACGAATTTTCCAAATTGAATCTATTGAGGATAACGAAAATATAGACGACGAAATAAAAGTACGTACCTGCACATAGTGTCTGAATCGGTGAGCGCAGCCATCTTGAAAACCGTGTGTCTTTTGTGAGATGCACCGCATGACACGTTAACGACAATTGCCGTTTGCAAAAGGAAAAAATGCAGTATCTTTTATTTTCTAATACATTTTAGAAACTGTCAAACTATATTCTACTGCAGTTTCCGAGATATAAGTTAGAGAATTAAAATATCGCCTCCATCGACTGATGATTAAAAGTGCGAATTGACAATTACGTTATGTTAAAGATTCATTCCAAAAACTACCTCCGCTTTCAAGACAACTTTTCAAGATGGCGGCACGCACCGGTGTAGCTACTAAGTGTAGGGAAATACTTTAATTACATCGTTCATGTTTTCATCGCCTGCATATTAGATAGAGGTATGGTTTTTTTGGAAAGACTATTCAGTTTTTTGTCATCTTTCAATCAGTCCTATTCTTGTTGCGATCTCGATATTCTGGACTCTTACACGGGTTTATTGGGCAGATGGTAAACATTAACATATGTTTAGAGCCATCGATGTGTATAGTGCAGAAATAAAAAAAAAACTTTTTCTGTAATGATTTTAGAATAATTCTTTAAATGCATTCGTAGTCAATTTGGTAGAAAAACATTCTCTATTTTATTTTTTTAAAGATTTTCAATAGATATGTAGCATTTATTATTCTGTTTTTAACAATTATCAGTTTCATTACATCTTATTCAATCCATGGCGCAACTTTCCGAAGGTGGAATGGAAAACACTTTCTGTCTGTGCTTTTCTTTTTTTTTTGGATTAATATGATGCAATACTAACTCTCCGAATCGATACTGCAACACAAACCATTTTCCTGTTTGAATTCACTTTATTATATTTTAATAAATTTAACTTGGAGACTTAATTTTTAGAAAACAAATAAAGGATAGAATAATTCGAGGAATTTTTTTCTCAGGTATTATTGTTTACATTTTAAAAATTGGAGGAGGATTTATTTAATGTTTGACGAAAAACAAAATTATATTAACAGTTTTATTTATTAAAATATTTTAAATTAAACAGAGTAATAGATAATTTAATTCTCCATTTAGAATAACGGTCCCCCAAACTTTTTAAATCGCGCTTCCCTTTTTCAATAAAGAAAAATAACACTCACTCCATACAAGAGATATATAACTTATTACTTGTATGTGATAAAAAAGAGCATATGACCTCATAGAAGAAGAAGAAGATAAAAAAGAGCGCATACCTTAATATTTTTTGTCACCCTAGGAGTGTACGCAGCACTCTAGGGTGCGCAAAAAATATTCAGGTATGCGGTCTTTTTCAAATATCAGGTATGCGTATTCCTAGAATGAGGAAAAAAAGATGCCTACACTCCTAGGTATGCGTACAATTTAAACCACACCCTAGGAGTATACGCATACCTAGGGTGCTGAGTACACTCCTAGAATGCGCAAAAAATATCCGGATGTGCATTATTTTTCAAATATTTAGGTATGCGCATTCCTAGGATGCTGCGTACACTCCTAGAGTGCGCAAAAAAGGGGCGTACATCCTAGACCCCACCCTAGGAATGTATGTATACCTAGGATGCGCATTCCTAGGGTGCTGCGTACACTCGTAGGGTATACGCAGCACACTTCGAGGACCACTAATCTAGACCATCAAAACAGACTAAAGTATTTAATTTAAGCTTTTTTTCAAAATAATACTATATTGTATCATTATTTGATTCTGATAAACTGAAAACATGATAATGTAACTTTATTTGTAATTAATTAATGAAGATTAATTAATTACAAATACATTAATTATACTTATTTAAATTTAAATTAAAAATTTGGTATTATGTATTATTTGTACAATTTCCTGTAAGATCTTTTTGCTTCCAATATTGTCAAATCGATTCAAATTTGAGTAAGCCTTATTGTCCATTTAGTGTGCTATTATTTAATATATGTCTATTAGCAACAGGGCTTGCAATTTATCCATGGATATATTGAATGTGCTATGTCGCCATGCTTAATATTTGACAAAGATGGAAAACGTCACAAAACTAAAAAGCAAAATAAGCATGAAAAAACATCCAGCCAATAAATTATAGATTAATAAAGAATAATATGCAATACCGTATTATAAAATTCTTAATAAAATTATAAAATAATAAAAAATGGGTTTAAAATATTTAATGTTATATACTAAACAGTAATTCATCGAAAATTATGATTGTTTGAATAAATCAACATCAGATTACAATTATCACTTTTTTTTAAATTTTGCATATTTTACGCCCCTTTCCAATCAGGGAGATTACTAAGGGACGGGGCCAGTTCTAATCACGGGCTGCACCCACACTCGTGGAGGGGGGCTGGATGGTGAATGACGGGGATCGCCGGCCCGAACCCGGAACCCCGAAAAAAATTTTTAAAAAATGCCGCACCCGGGATGCGAACCTACGTCCTTCCAACGTGGCACCCTAACGAGTTACCACATGGCCATCCGGCTGCCCAAATACGATATAGTACTGCATATTAATTATTTTCTTATAATATTATTTTTATTTAATTTTATACCATTCAAAAATACTGTAATAAGTTTTTGATTACGAAATACAGTAAATTCAATATTAACCGGATAAAACCCTTTCAGTCTTATGACTTGAATATATATTGTATCTCATGAATTGACTTGTGAGCAAAAAAATTCGTCCAAAGATAACGACAGATATTAATTAAAGGCATGTCGCATCTTTGGAGAATTAACAATGCTTTCAGAAGTAATATCTATAAATATGTAAAAAATGCAAATAAATTTAAAAATGCTTATTTTAGTAGTACATATCAAGTTGACGATAATGTATTCGGCTTGAATGATGAACAAAAACAGGTTAGTATTTACCTGTACCTTTAATTAAACGCATTCGGGTTTTCTGTATAATTCTATAAATGTAAATGTAAAATCAATAGCTGACTAATTCGAAATATATATCTGTTTAGCCAACAGTTATAGCATGTTATTTTATTATTTTATTGTTTTTTAATTAAATTAGATAAAAGATATAATTAATTCGCTATCAATTTATCAAAAAAAAATTTATCAGATGCTATATTATATAATTTGGCATGGTTCAGCTGCCATGTAAATTTATTGATGATCAGTATTTTTGATCATATAATTTATACTATCTATACCAAACAAATATATTTAATAATATAATTCATGATATACAACTGATTTACAATATTACAAATAATGACCAAATGCTTACTCAAAAATACATAATATTACTGTATATGCATAAAAACATTATCCAATATGCACATAAAAAAAAAAACTGTGATATTTTATTTATTGAGATCACTGATAACAGTGAACTGAAAAAAAATTGAACAAGTTTTATTCTATAAAACGATAATTCCATTTGTTTTCTGACTGATCGTGGAATAATGTTTGCTTCATTGTTTCCATTCTTAGTTATTCAGTTTTAGCAGTTAAATTTTAGGAATAAGGACTGATTTTCATTTGTTTAGAAATATTTATTAGTTGCAGCAAAATGGAATCAAAATCTGAATGTGGAAAAAATTTAAATAAATAATCCACATAATATCAGCCCTTTAATGATGATATTTAAAATAGTCACTGCAAACAGTCCAGCTTAAGCAATACTTTCCACAATCTCCTTACAGTATTCTACCACTGTTGTTAGATTGTAGCATTTGTATTTAGATTTTTGTTTATATTGTACTGTTATTTTATTTTGATATTGGATTTTATAATTATACCACATTTATAATTAAAATTTTGTAAAAAAATTTTTCACACGCTTTATTTTTCATTTTTTCCTAGTTTCTTGGATAAAGTTAAAAAGGTTGAAAAATAGAATAAGTTAATAGAAAAACTGGCTTTCTGAATATCTTGCAATAATTTTTAGTGACATTAGAATAATTTGCACTGACTAGTAATTTGGGAAAACATGTCACAAAAGTTCAGTTTGGATTTGAAATTAGAAATATGAAATATAGATAGAAATTTATTATAATATTTAAATCTATATATCTTTAATAATAATATGAAATTCCATATAATTATCATATTTAGGACCATTACTAAACAAGCATGCAACTCTGTGTGCAATAGACACACAGTGGTAAAAACAATAGGACAATGACAACAGTAAGTTTTAAAATTCAATGAACTCTTGGCTAAAATTATCTGATTATCATTATTAATTATAAGAAAACTGTTTATTAGAATCATAAATAAATTCTAATTAATTAACTATTGTTTATAGTTAATAAAATTGCAATACAGTGAAACCTTGATATAATGGACTAATACGGGGGAGGAGTGTCTGTTAAAGCTAAAAGTTCTTTATATAAAAATAACTTTACCAAATATGTTTTTTTATGATAAGGTAGGTATGAAATCTCCTCACAGTACAGTAATATCAACAGGAGATTTTTAAAAATATTTTGTCCGTTATATCCGAAGTCCGTTCTAAAGAGGTCCATTATATCGAGGTTTCACTATATTAATTTTCCATGATAGGAAATAAAACTGGAAAATTGAGATATTTTTATTTAGTAACAAATTTGTTTTAGATTTGAGAAAATATTTTACTGTTGTTGTTGTCCTATTGTTTTTACCACTGTATGTCTACTGCACACAGAGTTGCATGCTTGTTTAGTAATGGTCCTAGAAATGATAATTATATGGAATTTCATATTATTATTAAAGGTATATAGGCTTAAATGTTATAATAAATTTCTATCTATATTTCAAATTTCAAATTCAAACTGAACTTTTGAGATATGTTTTCTCAAATTATGAGTCAGTGCAAATTATTCTAATGCCAGTAAAAATTATTGCAAGATATTCAGAAAGCCAGATTTTCTAATTTTTTTTTTTAATTTTTTTTAATATAATTAAATTTGATAAATTTTTAGTATTAATTGTAAAGCTAAAGAGTTAAATTGAACAAGTTAAAATATTATAATAGTTGCTTGCCAAAAAAATGCTTATAGCTTGGTTAAATAATATACAGGGTGATTAAAATTAAAGTGTGTCTGTTTGGAATGGTCTGGAAAGACAACTGTGGACATAACGTCTCCAAATTTGGAAGATATACATTTCAAACCATGGGAAAATGATCAGTGCAATAAAACTTGTAATTCCAAAAATGGCTGATAGGTGAAAATATGGTGCTGCAAGTTGTACTGGAGAACAAAATTTGCATAACATGCATGTGAAAAGGCCTTGTATCAGGTATGAAAAAGTGTGCAAACCTTGTCAGACCATTATTTGATGAATATAATGATTCTCTCATTGCCAGAACATGCATTGTTCTTAATCTAGCACAATGTAGTTGATTTCTGAGAGGCTCCAGGTAATCACTCGCATCATTAAAAACAGTTTTTTTTTATTACTCCAAAAATATTGATTCTATTTCATTTGTATATTTGTTTTCTATCAAACAAAACAATTCTGATACAGTTATGTTTATTTGTTGATTTTATTATTAAATTTAATGTAATCCAATCCAATTTTATTATTTAATCAAAATATCATATTTCAAAATCATAACAAATATTTTGCTATTGATCAATCTCTACAGTCTTAATGTTTTTCTGAAACCAGACTGTCTTTATTGTTTTTCTAACATCAGACTATGTAGTTAAAATTAACAATTATCAAAATGAAAATTATTATTTACAATTACATAAACACTGCATTTCATTTTCATTTCTATCGGATTTGATAGATATCATAATAAGAATGTCCATACTATACAACCATAGTAGCCTATCACAAATGAAGATTATTATGCCAATTCATCATATCTTTTATGATCACCTCATAGGAATGAGAAATGTAAAGAAAGTTTTTAAACTTGTACATGTGACATTTATTTAAAATAAACAAGTACTGCAAGTAATAAGCGAATAGTAAAACAATCTAAATTCAGAAATTTTTAAGACAAAAATAACATCATTATTAAATAATAGAATGTATGGTGTTTATAATACAGTAATATCACAGGATGCATAACATAATGACTATGTCATCACTAAATCATGCAGAGTGGGATATTACTGTCACATAAATAATGTAGTATTTTATATTGCTATATTTCTTAGCTAAAATGAATATTAAGTTTTGTTACAATGTAAGTTATCATAGTATTAGGTAATACTTATAGCAATATATATCTTGGTTTTTTATATGCAAAATATGCATATAAATATATTTATTTTGATGTATTCATTTTCATAAACTCATTATATGTATGCTGCTTTAGATGATATATTATAATTCTTAAAATTCATATTCATATTTACTTTTTCATTGCTTATTTTAAAATAATTAGTTCTATTGTGATATACATATATAAATTCTAATAAATTTTATAAATTCCAGTTACGACAAACTGTATTTCAGTTTGTCCAGAAGGAACTTGCACCATATGCACAAGATATTGATAAAAATAATTCTTTCCCTGATTTTAAGGTATGTTTTGTGAAATGTATATATAACTTTATTTTTGCATTATAATAACCAAATTTTTAAAAAATATTGAAAATTTGTTATGATAATAAATATATATTGGATAGTCTATAAATAGCATGATTTGCAGGGGATCATTAAAACATTAAAACAATGAATTCCCCTTAATAGTCTTAGAAAAGTGGACGTTTTTTGGAAAAACAGAAGAGTTCTCTAAAATGCAATACTTCTTGCTGTAAATATTGAATAAAAATTAATAATAAATCAAATAAGTAAGATAAATAGTTACATTAATAAGAATTAATATAAGAATTTTAACAAGTACATATTAAATAAATATTTTTTCATTATATACTAATCAAAGTAAATGATAAGTTCATTTAGTAAGATAAACTATTTCAAAATTATTTTGGCTATCTGTGTGGCCTGTCTTAGTTAAAGTATGATCCTTAACTGAAGCAGTCTACACAGATAGCAAAAATATTTCTGATTAAAAACATTATCTTAGCAAATGACCTTATGAATTACATTTTAGTTTTACAGTAAGAAGTTTTATATTATATATGATATGATATATTAATCATTTTAGAGTTTTGCTTCTTTAATTAGTGTCCAAAAATTTTTTTTCTAATAATTAAAAAATAGCTAAATAAAACAGATAATACACTGTCTTTTTCTCAAGACTATTACTTTTAACTAACAGTACTTTCTGATATTTATTTGCCATTAATAATATACAGAACAAAAATGAAAAAGGCAAAAAGATCCAGCTCATAGACTAGGAAACATATTTCTAAAATTCTGGTTATATGCTTGCAACCATATTTTTCAACTGAGTGTCAGTTCAAATATTGTATAAACTAAGATCAACTTATGACTTCTGATCATTTTACTTTCTTATGCACTATTTTCTGAAACTGGATTATTCAATTGGCTGTTTAATTCTTAGTACCTTATAAGGAAAGCTTTAATTTGTTGAAATATATCATGTGACTTTATGCACAAATTATAATGTGCACAAAATCAATGTTAACATGTGTTTTACAGCATGGAAGCTGGCATACATTAAAAAAAATTTTAAGTATTGATAAAGAACTACTATTAGAATTGATTTAAAAAATATAAAATTGTATTAGAAAATAAAAAAAACAAATGCAGTACTCAGTAAACAAGTACTGGATTCAATACTGATTCTTCAGATTACTTTTTTCCGTGAAGTCAATAGTATTTATAGTAAATTTGCTATGAAAATATATTTGATACAACTAGTGAAAAAATGTGTAAGAAAATCATAAAAGTAATCAATTATATCTTTGAATAACCATTCAAATGATGGAATGTTTTACAAAACAATTTGATGGGTTGATATGCAAAAATATTTAATGAAATGTAAATTAGAGATTTTATTTTCTAAATTTATAATTTATAATCATTGATTTAAACAAATTATAGTGGATCATTGATTATGATATAGTTTCTTCACAAATTAAAAATATGGTATACATTTATTCAGTTCGTTAAATTGAAAATTCATTAACCAAAGGTTTGTAAGTCGAGAGATATCTGTTACAAAACATCAAAATATTAATAAAATAATAAATGTTAAAGATACAGAAAGCTTAAATGAGCTGTGGAAAATTCTTGTAGAATAAAGACTTATAGACTTATTATTTATAGTTAGTTTTGTCAATTTGTTATTATTTATTTTATATTATTTATACATTAATGTTAATTAAATTAATTATAAAACATTGAAATATATGATCTTTTATTCTGTGTTTATTTATTTATTTATTAATATCTCATTACACTATCCAATGTAATGATATTTAGTATGCTAGATATTCTGTTCTTTTTATCCTATGTAACTTAAGAAAGACTTTGAAAATACTATTAAAGAAGTTTTCATTATTTTGACACTGTTAAACAAATTTATTTATTAGTCTTTGATTCTGTACCTAGTTTGTTTTGTTTTTTTAAGTATATAATTTTATCATCATGTTATGATATTATAAAAAATCATTTTTACAATAATTACAAATTGACCATATATCATATCCTAAATTTCTAATTTCATGTTGTTGTTATTTACAGGAATTCTGGAAAAAATTAGGAAAAATGGGATTCATGGGTATTACAGCACCAGGTATTTAAATATTTGATTCACTGCATTAAATCATATAATCGAACTGTTTTGAATGGAAAATATAGTTAATAATAATAATAATAATATTCCTATGTGGCCACCTTATTGTAGTGGGGACTTACGGATAGGGATGCTTTCTGAAACCAATCAAATACTGATTTTTTCCACTTCCAAACTAATGGCCCCAATCTTTCTAGTGCTTATGGATCATATTGCTATTCCAGAAGAACAATGACACAACTGCAAATTTGGGGTTTTTGAGTTATGTATGTTACTAGTTTCAGAAATATTTGCTTTACTTTAGTTCTGCTATCTATCTTATTTTAATTTTTAAATATTTGTGGTGTATTTAAAATATGACATGTATTAATATTTATGTTCTATTGAAATCCGAAAGTTTATAACAGAATCGAACCTGATGATGCCATAATACACTAAAAACATTAGTTCATTTTTGAATTAAAATTTTTTCTCCAAGTTCATTAAAATTTTCAATGATATAATGCTAGCATTTTGCTTTACTTCCATTACTATCAAATATTTTAACATTTTTTAATTATAAGAATAAATTGTTAATATCTAATTTTGCATCTCCTAAAAATCATTGATTTTGTAGTTGTTTCATTGTTCTTCAAGAACAACAATATAGGAAATTAATAATGTCTAAGGTCATTTTCTGTGTAGTTGCCAAATGTTGATACTTAAGATCAACAAACATTATATGTAAATATAAATAAATCCAGTAATACAGTGGATTTTTGATTTTATGAACTAATACAGACCCCAAAAAAACTTCATAAAATTAAAACTTTAATTAATACCATTCCCATTTACAATGTTAGGGACTTTTTTGGATCAACTAAATAGTTTGTAAAAATGTGCAGTTCATAAATTGGAGGTTCATAAAAACGGAGTCTACTGTAGTAAAAATTTTAAATATTGTAAACTAAAATGTTTGCACTTATAACCTACATGTACAGTAGATATTTATACTTTATATGTAAAAAAAAGTGAAAATAAAAAATTATGGAAAATAATTTATATAACATCAAATTTACATAAATTGAGTGTTAAGAAAATCAAGATGCTATACAAAATTTTTTATACAGTTATACATTTAGCTTTTCATAATTCACAAACATTTTATGCTTGGTATAATTTAATAATAATAATACAAAAATTATTAATCTTCAAATATAATACATGGTAAATGATTATATATTTGAATATATATATATATATACAGGAATACCTCGCTTAGTACGGTTAATTGGTTCCTGTAAAATACCGTATTAAATGAATCCGCACT
>WUQG02162549.1:0-23273 GCA_011317285.2 Androctonus mauritanicus
TCAGAATGTAAACCTAACAGAATTATTTTCTTTAATGGTTCAAATGTCAATTGTATGTTTTGTTATATTAGAACAATGGCAGTGTGAAGGCACGCGATCAATTTACTGGAAGAAAAAAAGAACTCTGTAATTTGGGATGTGGCCAATCCTCCAGTTTGTATATAGTCAATTTAGACAAAGGAATTAATTACCGAACTAGATGAACTTTTCCGGAGACACAAACTTATTTCGCAGTTAGATTTTAGATTAATTAAGACTGTATACAATACACCTGCTTAGTATTGTGTTGTGCAGTCTGATAAATTTGACTGCACAGCATATAAAGGTCACAATATCTGTTAAAAAGCGTGCTTAAGTGGCCTGTCAAACTACTGAATCATTCAGCCATGTAAGTAAAATTTCTGTAGCAGTGGTTCTCACCTTTTCGTAAATGCGCTCCATTAAAATCAAAATTCAAAAGTTCTCGTATACAAATAGGAAGTCGAGATTATACACGTACCACTAGTCGTGTCTGTCGTACCAGTGGTTGAGAACCGCTGTTCTACGCCATCATCCAACAGTTTGTTTGCTTATCGAATCTCGATAGACGTAGAATGAAAAAGAAAAAACATTCCAACTAAATTTTTATTTAATATTCTTCAGGGAATATTAATAAGAGCTCATGATAAACAGAGTAATTACGGCATTGGCATTCTCGACTTATGAAATGATTATTATTGTTATTTGGTAGCGGTGCCAGCCCGAAGGTACGCATAAGACGGAAATGACTAGAGCACTATATAGTAGTTTCGCGTGTAGATAAGCAGTGTTTTTCGTTCCACCATTCTCTACTCGTCACAACAGCAGATTTACTGAAATAGGTGCGCCGACATATTTCCCGACTGGTTCGACTAAGTACAACGATTAAAATCACGAAACGTGACTGAGAACTATGTATACTTCTTCTGAAATAGCAGACATTGCCTACCATTCGGCTGCCACGCTCATTTATTGGAATTTTATTCGCTATCTAAAAATATTACTCGTTAATTTACAGTTTTACACGAGTATTTATAGAATTGCAATTTTTTTTAACCGATGACCATAAATAACCAGATTGACCACAATACCCAAGATGGAAAATATTTGAAATTCCTTCTAGCTGCTTAGTTAATCGGCAATTGGTCGATGCCAACCAATTAATGGAGGTTGAAAGAGTTAGTGTAAGATTAGCACCGCCTTCCAAATATATAGGTTATACCAAATCTATAATTATTTCACCTATTTCTAAAGAGGAAAAGTTAAGAAACGTATTTCTTCGATTTTATAAATCTGACCTCTTTTATTAGTATTATTATCGTCGTTATTATTACTTAATTATTACAAAATTGCTTATTTAATACTTATATAAGACATTCTATCTTTGATGTCGAAGATTTTAATCAGAAATGCAAATTTAGTTCGCTCCAACGGAAGAAGAATAACGAGGAACAAATTCGATTTTTGAAATCCTCCCTCATCACTTGGTTTGGTGAATAATTAATTTTCTGTCCCTTTATTCGTACCATAATTTTTTTTATTATAATAATTTATTAACATAGCCTGTGCTAAAAAAATAAAACGAAAAAAAAATGTGACAACTGTCGTTAACGCGTTATCCTTGACCACTGACCGTGTTATTCGGAAAATCATAAATAACCTTCTTCAAAAATTATTATGGATAAAAAAAAAAGATTCTGAAATTGAGGAATTTCTGTAAACTGAATAATATTTTTCTAGAATTGCTATATTTATTTTCTGCAACTTGTATGTTTCTTCTAGAATTAACAAATTTCTACAACTTGTATGTTTCTTCTAAAATTAATAAATTTCTTTCTAGAATTAATGTTTACTTAGCTATATACTACTGTAATTGTTTTCTAGGAATTTAATCTAGTATATTATTCAGTTTTGCTACTGTTTGAATATTTCTTTCTCTGTTTTTACTTTCTCGAAAAAATAAAATAATTTAATTATTGGAGAGCATTTTCCGAGTTTTTCGGGAGAGCGATTAAATTCTTATCATGGTTTTTGCTTTGTATGCAGCGTGGCGATAAGAATTTAAATGTTTCTACTGTTTATCTCTGGATATGTTAAATGAGAAACAGGAGAAGAAAAAGAAGAAAAAAAAAGAAGAAAAATTACACGCTACGAGAAATTTATAATCGTCTATAGTTAAGTAGAGACTGTAAACGTTTCACTATTAGATGGGCACAATGAAAAACGATTAGTATGAGAATAATATATCTACATTAAATCAGAATTTGTAGAAGAAAACAAAGAATTGTTTACATCTGCTCTTAACTCTCCATAATATTCTTATGTAGTGAGTTTTTCTAACCTATTTTGTATTCGTTATCCATTAAATATAAATAATATGGCGTAAGCGGTTCCAAATACATAATATATTAAATTTAGAAAGGTGTAAAAATCAGTTTAAACAGACGTTATGTCACAGCAAAATTTATAAAGAATTCTGTAACGTAGCTAAGGTCGAGACATCAACTTTTCATTGTTTACTTTAGAGCCAAAACCGAGTTGTTGTTTGGGCATTTATCCTAAATCCCATTTAGTTTTGATTAACGGAATTCTGCTAAAGAAGATAACGCTCAAAATAAAAGAAAAAGCGTGTCCTATATTACTTAACGCGATAAAAGTGCCTGACTATGATCACAGTTATTTTAAAGCGGGGAATCGCCTCATCTTATCTACAACTTTTAAAAGCGTTTATATAAAATGTAAAAATGAGCGGAAAGACGTTGTAATTATCATAAAAAGAGGTTAACGGACGGTTTACTTTCTAAGATAACACTCATTTAGAAGGGTTTATCGTAAGTTAACTTCACACAATGGACAGCTTTACCTTCCTAAGCAACCCCTCTTTGTCAAGAGCGCGTGCTGGCCATTAAAGTACGCATGCTCAATGCCACTTTAACATCCCCCGAATTGTCTAAAATACATTCCTTTTGGTACGTTTACCTGGTGTCGAGAAATTTTTTTACTTCCTCCTTGTCTAAATCAGCCTTTGTTAAGTTGAATAACCTTTCGCCGGCCTAGTTTTTCCGAAATGGTCAAAGATGAGATATAGATTATCTGGCTTTCGAAAATTTACAATAATTTTGCTATCAAAGATTTTTTTCCAGAGAAGAGAAGACTATCCTGAAGATCCTGTTTATAATTTATGATTAGTATATGAAACTTTTGTGTCCTTCCATACCCGACACTTAGCGACAACAGGTACCATCGAACTGCTTATTAACGCTGTTAGCAGCGAACATATGTGACTAATAAACATAACTGTAAGGAAGCTTGTTGCATAGATTACATAACATACATACGTACAGTTTACATAAGATACGCGCAATCTTAGCCATAGAATGGTACAAAGATTCATAAAAAAAACATAAATATCCTTCCTCCTCTTCTCCATTGCTCAATCTAAACAAATCAAAAATTTTGCTCACTCTCAACAATTAACCACAAAAATATAATTTTCGATTATATTTATTAATTAATAATTAAATTTTCTCTTTTTATAATACGCATAAGTGGAAAAATTTCCATAAATTTTGCAACAACATATAAGTTTATCGGGTAAAGATCTAGAAAATAGAACGGACTAACAGAAGTTTGGGATCTCTAACGCAAACAAATTTAATATTCAATATTGTAAAGTTTTTAGGCCCACTAGAGATCTGCAAATTGATATGAACGTATTTTTTCAATGCTTAAAAAATTCATAATGTCAAAACGATAACTTTTGTAATAGGCTGTATATTAATCTACTTTTTTAATAACGTGTGGCCAGTTAAAAAAAAAAAAAAACTGGATGGAGGAAAGATAAAAAACAAAAGAAATCGGCAGATCTACTTTAGAAGAGATAGTAAAATAAAAGAGAATAACCTAGAAGAAAACCTTCGCCATGCAGCTAACCTTATCAAACTACTTGGAACTTCAAACTCTTCTATCAACACGTGACTTCCACCCACATACCCTCCTCTACAATTATTGCTTTCAGGAACCGGTTTAAAACTGTGGTGCTTTTTTTCTTTTTTTCGTAGTTTCCTTCAACATATTTTTTTCTTCTTCTTCTTACTCGGATATTAAACCAACTACCTATTTTGATGTGTTAATATTCAAAGCGCGATACGTTTCTCCCAAAAATACTCTTCTCTCTCTTTGTTTACCTAACAAAAAAAATTTAGATCTTTATAACAAGTCCGAGACGTCAGAGCAAAAGTAGCCATTATGAGAACTAAGTGGATGATAAATATTCTTCGAACTGTACAGCTTCCATAACGCGCGTAAAACGCGTACAAAATCGCTTAAGGTAAAAATTATAGCGTTAAAAAAGAAAATCATTTAATATAAAATAAAATTAGCGGGAGGTTGCATAAAGTAAAAAAATAAAAAAAAATTGAAATGCATTCGACACCTAATGGAGTTAGACATAAATTGTAGGTTTTTTTTTTCCTTCTCTTAAATCTCTTAACTTCATCAGAAGTCATTCATCAGCCAAAGACAGCGTAACTTGTGTGTCATCTGGTCTGCAAACTTTTTTTTTTATTATTATTTTACGTTTTCTTCGCTCGCTTATCACCCTTAGGCTCCAGGCGTGGTTGACTTTAAAATACAACAACACCTGTTATGTTTTCCTAGCTTACCTAACTGTTTAAGAAAGAAGACACAGGAATGCCACCACTTTAAAATTGGTGGAAAATCGCCTCGTTAATCGCTTTCTACAGTGTTTTCTTGTGGAAATTTGATAAGCGGACGAATATATAATATATAAACACCGTATGAAGAAACCTACAGATGTATTTGGACAGAAAACGAAGCGCATCGACTACCTTTCACCCTGATCTGTACTTAACATTGAAGAAGAATTTAGTCATTGGACATGTTAATGGTTAACGAGAACTTCCTATTAAGACATCAGAAATCAGCGACCAATAAATATCGGTACGCGTTTGAAAACCTATTTCCTATGACCCATTTATAGCGGTCACACGATAGTAGCCTATCAGAATGTCGTTACATGATGTCACCAATCGATTGGAGAGCCGAATCGATACGGAACAGCTTTATGTTGTAGCTTATGGAATTGGGCGTGGTGCAAAAATCAGACACTCTCAACCTAGGCCTAAGGGGGTTTTTGTTTAATGTGGTTTATATGTGATTTTCTTCTACCCCTCTTATAGATAGTTTAGAACATTTTCCCTTTTAAATATTTTATAAATGTAAAGTTTAATGTAGAAAAATATATATATATAAAAATTTACAAAATTATCAATTTATTTTGATTTGGTAAATGGAAAAATGCAGTATTTATTTTTCTCTGTAAGAAAAAAAGGGGGAAAAAATATATATTCTAGATGGATTAAACCCGCTGCCAAAGAAAATTTTCGAATTATTTATAGCGTGATGAAATGTAATTTTTAGTTTTTCCATTTTGGATATTTCTGAAATATTAAATTAATTTTTCTTTTTTTTTTTGGCATTTTGGGTAGCTGCCATCCACTTTTTAAAAAATATTGACCAGATTTCTTCCGAGATACAAAGCAGGAAATTCGCTTGGCATACCACCAACCTGGAAATCTTTTAACGAGTTTTTCGAATCTCTAAAACGATTTTTCTCCCTCCAAATAACGCTAACAGGATTCTTCTACCTCGTCTATCGACAACGAAAATTTAGAAAATTTCTGGTTATTTTAATAACAGCGGCAGAAAGATGGTTGGCATGATCTTTCTGTACCGAGAAAACTGCTTATTATTGATTTCCATTCTTCCATAGTCATTTATCAAGGCAATCGATGGTTAGATGGTTGTTACTTAAGTACGCTAGTGACGTCAAGAGTCGTGTTAACAGTAACCTCTACCTATTATTAATTACTCTACAGAATTAAGGAAAATAGTCGGAAAAAGTCATGGCTGCGGGAAGTCTTTTTATTCGTATCACGTTGAGAGTAAACTTTCAATGAGGCACGTTTTTCAACTGGTTTTTCTACAAACCGTATTCCTTTTATTTTCCTCCCTATCTACATTATTAAAATAATCTGGGGGCCTCTCCATCCCTCTATTTACGCTTGCCTCTGGAAATTAATCGATTTTTCGCCTCTGAGACCATCAAAATGGTCACCGATTCATTCGAATCTCCTAAAATCGATTTCCAAAATTCTATCCGTGGTCACAGATTACGATTATGATGAATATGCAAACCGGCATTAATTAATTGATTAATTACGGTCCATAGTTGTATGGGATGAATCCGGATTATATAAACAAGCCGAAGGATGGCCATCCTTAAGTGATTTTGGCTTGATTCTTAAAAAAAAAGAGAGCACGAGGCCCATTAAAACGTCGCATTGCATTATCTATCATCTTTATAGTCATCGGCACGGTTGAGTTGACTTCGTTAATGAAAATGTCGTACCTTTGGAATCCCACGTGCTAGACACTCTTTCCATTCTTAATGAATACTAGATTAACGCTGTTAATTTTTCGATGGAATAATTAAATATTTACGCTTTTGTTAGACAAAAATGGCCGGTTTTATACATAAAACGTTCCATTGATAAATGGCACAGATGTGGTGTAATTAACGTAAGAAGTTATCTTCCTAGTATCGGTAGACAAATAACAGTTGTTGAGACTATAATAAGAGCGAATGATAACAAAGATCTCTCGATGTTTAAGTCACGTGATAAAGAGCGAAAGAATGATTCCTTTTAATAAATCAGTGGCTGGAAGCCGAGAGCGATTAGGCAAAGAAAATCCGAAAGTAGAAGATAAGCAACCATTATCAGACACATCGTATGTCAGTTGTGGCATTTTCTGATTTACGTCGAGATTGGGCTAGGAGGGTTGTCGATCCATTAGTCAACAGAAAGAACTTTAGAAGGGTTAAAGAAACAAAACTATAAATCTAGCGCCGAACAAAAACCATTGTACTTTATTTATGCCCAGAATGGTTAATAGGCGCATGGTAAGCTTCGGTATGCATAATATATTTAACCTCTTTATCGTCGGACGTCAAAATGGTTATTAATACCAATCGTGTCCATGAATTTATAATTGGCCCACCGTATTAGGAATTAAATGCCGTTTAACCATTACCTTATTTATATCAGATTATGAACACGTGCACATCTATTTATGCTAATTTTTCCTCTCCGTTCTTCATTGTCATTACTGCATCTCTCGTAATTCAAACGAATGCGGGCAATAAATTTCAGACGCTAAAAAAGCTAGCAAAGTTTTTGTTGGTTAGAATCATCTCCTCCCCGTTTGCCAGTGATTTACTTAGAGAAAAAGAGATTATTTTACTCTACTGTTAAATATGTATTTTTTTCGCAGTTAGGCAGTTTGCGCGTAGAAATCAATAACGCTTAAAGCGTTATCGAGTCGTACGCGGACATTTTTATGCGTTACTATATTCAAATATTAAAACACTCAAAATTTACGCGATTACGTAAATTACGCGCGATAATTGAATGATAATTCAGAGGTGGCCAATATTATTGCGCGATAATTGCCGAGCAGACAAAATAGATTTCTACAAAACAATCTGATTTTATTTTTTTCAACAGAAGTTTCTTTAAGATCTTTACATAAAAATACGAGTCTAGACCACTTTGCATTCAACGATTTAATTTATTTTAATGGAACCCAGCGGGTTAGAAGTTTAGAAAAATAGCACCAAGTTACGACAACATAAAAAAAAAAAAACAAGAAGTGCTAAAAAGCAGCGGGTGTTTATGTTGTTACAAAAACACCGTTTGATCCGACAACAATTATAATTCAGAAAAATTTCAAAGATCTTTTTGTCCTATTAACCCATTTGATTTATTAGATTGGCGCTTCCATTCTTTGTTCTATTGTTAAAGAACAATAATCGAGACTGGTAATTATTCAATGATCGAAAATGATGTCTTTAAAATAATAATTACTATTTATTGGCAACACTTATGGAGAAATTACGCTTCCAGTGTAACAAACAAAAAAAAAATGATAGCCATCATAGCCATGCTGTGGCATTTATGGAAGGAAATGCATCCATTCTCTTTAAACGCTTCTAATAGCTGGGTAGTAAAAACATTAAGAATGGAAGGACAAAAATCGTATTTTATGGTCAAAGAATAACGGTCAATTATTAATAATCGATTAATGCTTATTACGATATTTTGGATCATAAAGATAAAAAATAACAAGACCGGAGTTAGATAAAGTTATTATTAAAAGTGAAGGTTTTAATATAAAACCTTCACGTAACTTTAGATTTAGTCGTAAAATGTCTCTTGGAAATCCTTTAACAAAACGTGATAAGAATGTTTACTTTACATGAACTGGATACTAATGCCCAGATTAGAAGACGATTCTTTCTGGCCAGTGTAGTTAGTAATGTCTGGTTTGGTGTTGTTTGGTTTCCATCTTTCTTCATGCGGATGACCGTTTTAAATTCGGGATAATCTGTATAACGGTGAGTGAACAAGATTTATTCTTAACCCATTAGCTTTAAGTCGGTCAACCTTTAAGTAAGCTGAATCAAAACGTAAATAAATAAACTGCGGGAAAGCGAAAGTGGCCAGGTAAAAATATTGAACAGATGCCGTTTAAGAAGGTAATCCAAAACATAAATTTATGTATGGGTCCGGTCCAAATAGAAATATGAATTTTACATAGATCAGCGTCAGAAATTATATATTTAGATATTATTTATTTAACCTACAAAATAATCCAGATGAATAAAACATGGTAAATCCCTGTTTGCAGTTGTTACGCTAGAGAACGCGTATCGAGATTTTCCGCCCAGGTATCTTTTTTAATCGATGTACCAGAGATACCTGGATTTCTCGACTCTAAACGAAAATTCTAGGACAATAATTATGTAATGGGCCAAAATCCGTACACGGACACCGTAATATCTTACCCATGATTAATTGTCTGGAGCAAAATTTGCTTGTTTTAAGTGGTTCGGTAATAATTAATTTTGCAAAAAAACAATGGTTCTTAGTAGCCGACAGGCAAAAATAATTGCCCTCGACCTCGACTTTGCAGATAATTCTTACTGAAGAACAGTTGGACTTCTTTAATTTTTTACTATTTTTTTTTGGAGGGGGTCAGATAGCATCTGACTGGATAAAATAATAAAGTTGTACACTTCCACTAGCCACAACGAATTAAAGTAAATACTATTGTATGCGGTTAATTTTTTTTTTACCTGCTGAAAGTTTTTAATCTCTCTTAAAGAATGGACAGCTCTCATCTGATTAGCCAGATAGCGTGGGAGACATAAAACTTAAGAATGCAGATCTATTATGTATAGTGGTCAGTTATAAACAATGATTTGAGTGTTGTTACATTAAAAAATAGTTTTTTACGATCCATTATCATCTCGAATAGTTATGGTAAGAGAATATAATAAATTTAAATCTGATTTTGGAGGAGTTTTATATCGACGATGGATTTTCTGCCGTCATTTTAGTAAAGGATACTAATCCTTATTCGTGATAAAAATAAAAAATATATGGGCAAAGATAAGGCTGCGGATGTTTTGCCAGAAGTCTTTCCAACGCAAATATTTTTTAAGAAATTTGCCATTAAATGTTTTATGTGGCTCAGAAAGTCAGAGATAGTCTCACCAAATTCGGTTTCTCTGGCATTTTGTTTTGACTCGAAAATCAGCAACCATAGAATAAGATATCCGGATGAAAACAATAACCAGGAGTAATTCTGGCTGAAAGCCCTTTTGTTTTCAAGATACTTTCCTTCAAAAGAGAGAATAGAATCTGCGGATCTGATCATCTTGCTGGCATCAGAGATGCCAGCAGAAAATCCATAAGATGCTAATTACAAATAGTATAGTCGAGAATAAATTGTTTCCGGTAAGTAACTGCCACATAGAACCTCTCTCTTAGGTCTAGTGAATGGCCTGTCACACTTTCTCTTAGCAGGAAACTTTCACTCTTTTTATATTGGTTCCTGAGCGAATCAATGAGTTATTTACCCCCTTAATTCCTTTGTCACCATTTCGTATAAACCAGCTATACATAGATAACGTGGAATTCAACCGGACAAAATACAGTTGAGGATAAAGATGCCACAAGAATAGATGAAAAAATTTATTTGAATAAAGAATAAACTGGCAGATTAACAGCGACTAGGATTAAAGAAAAGAAATCGTAGTCAGTCATTATCCACCATTAACTGGCATGAAAAATTTTATATCTTTACATGCAAAAATAATTCAGAGATAAAGAGAGAATTAGTGGAAGATAAATAGGGAATGGAGTTATACGATTTAAAAATTGGAAGAATAAAAGAAACTTAGAGGATTATAGGAAGACCCCGAGGGATTTACATATAAATACGGTGTAGGAGAGTAGAGTTCAATGATTTGACCATAAGAGGGGGGATCAGGAAAAGTAATTAAAATGTTCGTGATTTCTAGATGCAAGTTTTATAGCTGTGTCGTTTTTGACCTCCCGTATAGAGAGACACACCCAGAGAAATATGACTTCGGAGTTACGATTTGCTTGATTGTCAGTTAGATTAGGTAGTCTTTTATAATTACTTACGATAGAATTCAATCGGTTTTTTTTTTTTTGTTTTCTTTTTTTCATTTCCCATTGTCAAGACGTAATATCCAGTATTTAGTATCAATTACAACCTTTGTTAAATGAACTGTAACTTTATATCTAAGGTCACACGCTAATGGAAATATTATGTGAATGCGTCATTAATACATAACATGAAAAGCTGGCAGTAAATAAAATTTACCGGATTTGCTTTTGTTTTTTTTTAAGTTGGTTAAATCGTTCCTGTTCTTGGTAGCATTGCGTTACCAGTCTGATGCGCCTTATAGGACAACCGCTGCTGTTTATCACCACAAAAACCCATGCAATACATTTTTTAGTGGCACAGTCACAATTTTAAAATGTCAAACGCGTTTTTAATATCATATTTAATAGGCAAGTGGAAGGAAATGGTTGTATTTAATTATAAGAACGGTGTAAGTCGTCTGGAGAATTTTAAGTAGAAACTCTAGTCTGTTGCGTGTACATATTATGTGCCAGCTTTTGTACTACACTAACAGATTTTATGTTAGAATAAATAAAAATTTCCCTCTTGTTCGGAAGCCAATTTAATTTCCTAAAATCGCACGAAATTTTTAACACAAGATAAACTTGCGGAAGAAGAAATGGGACAGGGACAAGTGTTGTAGATGAGGGGGGAAAAAACCCCAGAGATTATTTTCTAATTAATAGCCTGGAGTAATGTGAATGCATAAAGAGAAAATATCAGCAAAATGATTATTTCCTAGGAGGATTTTTAATTAGAAAATAGTTTCTGGGCGCAGAAACATCTGTCTCTATCTAAACAAATTGATTAAAGCAGATGTCATTAAAAGAGAATTATCGAGGTGACATTTTTCTTTTTTTTTTTTTTGCCCGGTTGCTTTCAAACTGGAGTAAGTTTTTAATTGATAGTAAAAGATGCTGTGGCTTAAATGTAACAACCAGTATGGGAATTAAGACATTACTTAATTGTCTGGCGGTCGTTAAAACTTTAATTCTTGCTGCTTCTCTTGTTTTTTTTTTAATCGATATCCAAACAAAGTGGAGTTATTCGACTTTATATCGTTTAGTAATTAAGTTTATTACTACGAAATGGAGAAAAAATCCTTGGAGAAATTATGATTAAACGTTTAACTAGGGCTGGTTTATCGGCTTTTAGTTTATGGCATTTCGACTACTGTCCGCATTTCCAGACCGGCCATGGTTTTCTTTTATGTAACGGGGTGCCCTATCTATCATGACCAACAATGGTGAAATCACCTACAATCACGTGATCCAAACACCTGGCAAGCTGATTACGATAATGTTGAATAATTGGGAAAGTGTCCGGAGAATGAATCATCTCTTTATAGATGAGTAAATCGGACGCATCTCGAACAACAGCTGCTCTTCTATCTGATTATTATAGGATCCTCCTAATAACAATCGATGGCTATTTAACTTTTAAAAACTCATTTTGCTCGACCATAAAACCCCAAATATATCTTTAACAAAGACTTTACACGGAAATTTTAACCAAAACAGACACCGCTAACTCACATTTCGGTGGTATCCACCCTGTAATTACAGAGCTCTCACTAGTTGATGGCCAATGTCCGACCGTGTGCTGTTCAACCGTCCTCATGTTCTCATCCATCCTTCTTCTATTATGTTCTACTCTTTGGACACAAACACAATCCAAAATTCGGTTTGTAGTCTCCTTTGTTGAGCGCTGTTGGCTGCTACGCCATCGACCAATTATCAGCCATACAGCCAGATATATTACCATAAGAAATTATAGGTTGAAAAACGAGACAGTTGCTTAGCTTTCAAAGCGAAAGCCTCGGGTAAGGCGAGTAACACAGTATGTTAAAATAAATTGACGAAGTATATATTTTGTAGATTATATTTAAGAAGCCACCTGCAACTCGTTTGATTCTGTCTACAGATATCTTGGAGTGTTAAAGATTCCTGCCTTAAGAAACTTATCTGATTGATGAATTTAAACCTCTTTCTTACAGGAATGTAAGAAGAACAAGAAGAAGAAAAAAAAAGAGAAGAGATAATATTCCTTATCTTTCGAAGAAGGATATCTCGCATAAATCCTAGAGTCGAATATTTTCACTTTTTTAGAAAATTTCTCCTTGAATAAAGAAGTCAGTATACGAATGCGTGCAAACAAAATACGCGGCTCCTCTTATGTATCATGTTAATTATAAAAATTGCATCCTGGAAGAAAATAAAGATATCTTATGTAAACTTCTGGTAGTCAAAACTAGCAATCTCGATAATGTTTAAAGATTCTTAACACCTGGTTTTATTTATCGCCTCTTTCTGGAAAAGCGATGAATTACCTGTACCTTTAAGATCGACTCCTTTCTTAATTATTCCTAGTTTACAATTTATTATTTATTAATTAAATTAGAAAGGATCTTCCAAGAAAATTATTCCTCAGATTGCCAACCGGTATTTTCTATAAATTAAAGGTAAGCTGACACAGAACTTAAACTGCGCTATGCGAAAACAAGCGAGAAGTCAGTCATCTTCAAACAAACAAAGAAAATTGCAACATTACACACAGTAGAAGTGGCAATCATTTTGAAATTTTTATTTATATATTACTAGAGCGATACTCAATTAAGTATTTCATTCAGGTGCTAAATTTCCCGTGTCCAACGTTAATGACACTGCTGCCTAGGTTACAAATGGTGCAAATGCCATTTCTCTTTATTTTCAGCTAGACTAACATAGAATTCGTTACGTGCTAGCCAGAAAATTTCTTAAATATTCCACTTAAAAAAAATAAAAAATAACTATATTCAAGCCTACAGCCTAGGTAAAATTATAGCATCTCTTATCTTTCGTGTCAAGAACGAAATATCGTATGGACATGAATTATGCGCTTCTCATCTTTCAACTGTTATCCAATCTAACAATTTTCTTTATATAATTTACAACAATTTTTAATCTGGATATATTAATTGCCAATTTATGGATATACATCTTCCGCTTTCGGTTCCATAAACGTATCCTAACTATACTCTCTAATACTTCTACAGCATTTTAATATTGACGGTATTTCTTCATTAGGAACGAATAAAAATATTCATGATATTTAATTTATCGAATGAAATTTAATGGTTAATTTTTATTCACGTGTTCGAAAAATCTCCATTAATTGCATTATCATGTACGCTATAAAAATATTTAACAGTTATATATGAAGTATACTAACAGGCTATCTTGATCGCACTAATTTTCTACTGGTTTAAGTACTTGGTATAAACCTTAATGGAACAGAAATTGATTAATCATTCAAAGAAAATAAAACTAATTACAAATTGATTTTAAAGTCTGGGTCCAAATTTACTGCACTAATAAAACCAGTCATTTCTTTTTTTGTTCATTGCCACTCGACACCGTATGCGGACCATGTCACCATCTCGTTATGAAACTGCATTCTATTGACAGATTACAACTTGTCTGAAGCCTGGGCACGAAGAAATGGGTGGCAATGGGTGGCTAAGAAAGGGGCTTCTTATCCTGACTATCTGTTTTGATACATTTGGGTGGCTTGTTAAGGATTGTTTGATCGCTCTACACCTCTTCCATTGGAATCAAAATCTGGAATAAGGAAGATTTAAATCCCTCTTCATACAGGACTAGAGTTACTCGTATAACAATATAAAAGTCAAATAAGGATTGCTACATGAGGCACACTCATCTTAGAATACATTTTCGTCTAATCGGGATTGCTGATAATCTCAGTTTTAGATGATATCAGGGAAGAGATGAAGTTCTTCTTTATATAATATGTGAAGAGAATTTCATTTCTTCCTTTTCACATATTGTATGTAGCCCTTTCGAAATTAATATGATAGTTGAGGGTTGAATTTTTCTCTATCAGAATGTTATACGAAGAAGAAATTCTTCCTGATTATTAAGTATAAAATTTTTCCATATTGTGTATAGCCCTCTGTAGTCCTCTCTGGATTTAAGATGTGATCATCGGCAGCATCTATTTAAAAATATGCTGTCATGTGCCTGGAAGACAGAACTTCTGATGGGATAATTTTGCTAGGAGTGCATTGAACTGTGGCAGTGTTAGGATGATTTCGTTTCTCCTATTCAAGTCATACTTGTAGACATAATTTGTATGAATCAACAGTTATCGTTCAATTCCATAAAAATACCATTTGCAGTAAAATATAGGCTACAAAATTGTGTATATTTGTTGGTGCTTATATGAGACACTAAAATTCTGTCTGTTTGCATTCGTAATGCAGTTGTTTCTGTAAGATTATGAGTTTTGGTAGTGTATGCAGCCTTTTTCAAACGTATATCGAAAACCAACAAAAGTAGCACTAAGTTTCATCCACCAATATGAAAATACCAACAAGAATTAAAAGAAATTAATAAGGAATTCATACAAAGAATGATGATAATTCCACATACCAGCTAAAATCTAAAAGTAATTGAAAGTACCATACGTATAACCCTTTGTTGTTGTTATCCAAAGCTGAGGGAACTTTATGGCTGTTAAAATACCACAAGAATTGGCTTTTATGAAAAGATATCTGAGCTGTAACTAATCTTTAAGTAGGGGAGACCGGAGCTAATTATAACAAAGACCAAAACTGTTATTTAGAAATTTAAAATACAGTAGTTCAATTTGGAGAAGGAATGATCTCTACACATTATTATAATTTCGTTGTTTCCATAGAAAATTGATGATTGAGGATTATCCAAATTTAGATCAAAATGTCTTTTTTGGTATACGTGCAAATCCGGCATTCATTGTTATGATTTCAAAATAATTGGTTACGTTAATGATTACTAAATATTTAATACTAATTTATATGTTTTGTTGCGTGATGCTCATTTATCGATCGGTTAGTTTGCCGTGACAATCTTATTGACAGCCACAAAAACCATTTTCGTGGCACTTATCATTAAAACATCGTTTGATAATTTACATTGCAACTTTTTCACGTATTTTTCACGTGTTTTCTTGGATAAATACATTAGCGTTAACTGAGATATTCAATTTTTTCATCGATAGCTCAATCCGCATTCGTAACGCTATTTTGTTACACAACGGCAATTTTCTTCTATTCTTGTTGAAGATTTAAAAGAAGATTGAGAATGTTAAGAAACTGTTGGAGAAAGTAAACTATAAATGTCATTGTCGGTATGTTTATTGGACTTTGAGTTTTGAGATTTTTATTAGATCTATGAGGTGGATATGTCGAGTATTCATTCATGTTTTCTCCACCTTTGAATAGTAGATAGTCGATTAAGCATCATGTGAAAAGAAAATGACTACTCAGAAGACAATTAACTCTATTTCACTATGTTATATGCTAAATTTTTGTTTCAAATGCAATATCTGTTACTACTTCACATTAAGTTTTGTGAAGCAATTGGTCAAAGCATGGATGATACACTGTATACATACTATATTCTCTGGCATGTCTGAAACAAAAGTAAAGTTTTCATATTTACTACGCTATCATTATGACGATACCCCATTCACAACAACTTGAAAATAAAATGGCTATTACTGAAAGGAATGCTGGATAGGTTTATTATTACAGAATACATGATTTTCTTGGCAACAATAAAATTAATTTGTGAACAACTTGATCGAATAGTATCGGCTACTGCCTTCCAGTAGCGTGTCAATAAAAATGCAATATTTACTCTCACAACCGAACTTCTTCAAACAAAATTTATATGATATGAATGCAGAGCATGCTTTCATCGAGATATTAAAATATCTTTGTTGTATCTTGTAGTCCTTTGAAGTATCTTGTTGTATCTTTCTGGTGGAAAGCAGACAGCAAGGACTCAGGATACAATATTCACTTTTGAATCAGTGCTTAAACCTTAGTTCATACGTATCAATCGTCTAACAAATCTTTTTCTCTATTTCGATATGATCTTGCAATGCGTTTTTGTAGTTACATTTGCATATTATAAAATGTTAAATGTTAAAATATATAAAGTTTCATATAAATATCACTATTTTTAAATAATTAATTGGCACAATGCACAAGCTATTGATATGTTTGTATCAGACTGTTTAACATCACTAAACATCAAAAAACAAGATAAACATTTCTGAATCATTAATATAAGACCATTCCATGCATTAGTTGTTTCAAATTAAGATATGGATTTTCTGTGATGGCTTTTCAATGTATGTAATGTTCCAGAAATTAGACTCTTATTTTCTTCAAAGCTATCAAGTGTTTTACGCTCTTTTAAAACTTCCTAATACCATTAAGAACGCTGCTGATACATTTCAAAAACAATAATCTCGCCTTATATTGACCTGGGAAGATGAGAAATACTCAATAAAGAAGTAAAAGAAAAATAAACACTCACACATTACAGAGTAGCGTAACCCGTCAATAATCCCAAGTAACAGTCATTTTTGATGATTTAAGTGCGCCTCTTATCCATATTCTCAAATTCAACTCAGATATTCATCCACTTGTTATCTTCATTCTTTAATCCGGCTCACTTTATCACACTTATCATACACAACGTTGGGATGATTCCGACTTCACGGGGGCAATGGGAGATTACTGGGGCAATGGGGTAAATATACATACATACAAACACACAAAAAAGCCACTGTTAGATTTTTTCTTATTCCAATCTCTATCAAAATAATTTCAGTTTTTGCAATGTGAAAAAATTTATAAACATTCAAGCTTTTGAAGCAAGCTTTTGACTTTTGCCAAGTGAACAGTATAGCTATGAATATCTATACTGTCCACCTGGCAAAAGTCAAAAGTTGGCATTTAAGAATGTGACTAATTTAGCGTATAAATCAACTTTAAAACATACTCTTAATTTATGATGATTTGGAGGCCATGTGAAGCAAACGAGTGAAGAGCGATTGATGATATGAGTATACGCAAGACTTATATTGTATCCACTCAAATCATCAAGCTCTCTTCATTTATTTGCTCCACATGGCTAAACATCTGAAAGTTGATATACATACTACATCAATGCATTACCTTTCATTCCGTACTACTTTTGTATTTCTTTGTCCAAAATAGACGTTACTTCGGTTATATCTCTCAAGTAAATCTTCACTATACTCAAAATGTTTTTTATGCCTCATATGTCAATGTTTCTTCAATAGATTCAAATACCGCCTATTGGAGATTATCACCACTAAAGATATTATTGAGAATTTGAATTTGTCGAGCAAAAATGTTGAATTGAAAGTTACGAGTTTGCT
Organism: Androctonus mauritanicus; assembly: GCA_011317285.2. Classification (NCBI taxonomy): domain Eukaryota; kingdom Metazoa; phylum Arthropoda; class Arachnida; order Scorpiones; family Buthidae; genus Androctonus; species Androctonus mauritanicus. The sequence continues at coordinate 17,836 of WUQG02162549.1, forward strand.
TACCTTCAAAGAGCCTCATAATTTTCAATCCAGCATTTCCTCTTCTGATAACTTTAACACCAATACTAATCTCTCGAGCAAACTGACTCAATTCTGAATCCCATACATCCAGAATTTTTCGAGAAGGATCTATGTCAGCCTTGTTAAACCCTATCTTTCATCTGACGGCCTACAATGAATGTGAGGCTCATGGTTGGCACTAAAATATTCTATTTCTTAAACCGGTATAAAATAACAAAGAAAAGAAAATCATATGCTCCTTAAATACGCAAACTTTTTCATCTACTCAAGGTTCACTGCATTCAGTTTAATCTCACATCTTGTATAGTCCTCATTCCTTTTAGACATAAGAAGTTTTTGTCTTTTCCATATTTATTTTCATCCCTTATTAGCTTTCCAAAAAGACACAATTAACAAGAGCACCCAAATACTGCGCCAGGACGGCATAATGCTTAGGAACAGCCTTTATATGAACAGAACTTTTATATGAACAACTTCTAACAGACTTTAAAAGTGGCCTCCAACGGATACAGAATATCTCTTGTGAATATTGTGACAAAACTAACTTAATTTATACCTTTACAATCTTTGAACTTACACTTCTTTCCTTCTCCTTGTAGATAAGAATTATTACAACCTTAGTCCGCAATCATTCCATTCATTCGACTACAATTTACGCAAGTATTACATCTATTCCACAATAGATTTCTTATCATATTTCAATATTTTAGTCGTAATACTCCTATGCTCATATTCATCCATGTTCATCTGAATGCGATCATTGTCACTTTCATCCTCCAACAGGCAAAAAATGTTCATGGAAACACTCTTGTCATCTCTCAATATTTTTATATTCATCCTTATCTTTTACACTCTTCAATCTTCAAACTTCTATACTGTATACTTCCAAAACACGTTTTTTTCCTTTCAAAATTAGTCTGTAGCCTCTCTCTCTCTCTCTCTCTCTCTTTCGCTATCCTTTAATCTTATATTCATTCACATTCACATTTCCACTTAACATCTTCAGATGTGCTTTAATAATGATATCGCTACAGTACGTGCAACATCATTATTCTACCACTCATCATTCTTCTTCCTACCTACTCTCGCAGTACTCACGACACACTGCTTAAACTAATGTTACGTGTCTGTCAAAATTCACGAACGTCAAATGTCGAATATGGTGTTGGATAACGGCATTTTTTTTCACGTCTGTATAGGCTCACAAGTGAGTTTCAAGTCACCTCGATTCTATAAGGCCAGTCGTATTTGAGCATGGATCCCAGATGGTTATATACTCATTTTAGTGTGTATAGTTTTGTTAACAGATACTTAAAATTCATAAGAAAATGCAAATAAAATATTGAGTACTTCCATTAATTAGTAAATGGAAACTATACCTAAATATATCAAGATCGGACTAATGATATTGCGTGATAAGGGAATTATGGAGCACGAAACCATAGTGAATGCCATTATGGAGTAAAACCATAGTATGGAGAACTGTGCCCGAAACACAGTTTTTACGTTCGTGCTCGTTTTAAATGCTCTTCTTTCATTGGGCTGTAATTATAGACATTCGATACCAAATAAATGAGATAAAAATAATTAGCCAGGACAGACCATTATGCAAATTTCGCCAAGAATTCTGGCCATTATATTATCAGGACGGCGGGAATTTCCGATTACATATCGATGAGTAGGGCGTAGAAAATGCTAGACATAATGATAACTCGTCTCGTACTTCCTATATTTTTGTGGTGTATTGAGAGATGACAAGAGTATTCCATAAACATTTTATGCCTATTGAGGATGAAAGTGATAAGAACAATGATCGCATTCAGATGAACATGGATAAATGTGAGCATAGGAGTATTACGACTAAAATATTGAAATATAAGAAATCTATTGTCGAATTGATGTAGTAGGCCTACTTATGTAAATTGTAGTTGAATGAATGGAATGATTGGGACTAAGATTGTAATAGTCCTCATCTACAAGGAGAAGGAGAGAATGCACCCCATATATTCAAGAACATTAATACTCCATGCATACTCGCTCAAGACGTCTCATTCACACATTGCTCATCTAACCTCTAGTTACAATTCATTCAAAAGCTGAGGTTGAATATGAACAAACTAATCTATTCATATTCCCACATCAAATCACTATTCATATTTTCGCTTCCTTGCTCGTTAGGAAGTCAAAAATTGCAATATATTTAATTATTCAATTATCATTCCTTCGAAATTTTGAATCATACATCATACAGTGAAGAGACAACTCTCTGGAGGAGGAGTGCCCTCTGAAAGTCCAGAAAACCTCAGTACCAATTTATCTGATCTCTAACTTTCGACTATTATGATAGAAGTGGATTACCAATAGCCCAAAAAATCGCACAATTTCATTTACCAGAAAAAAATGGGCCTGAAATAAGGGGTGATAAATTTATTTCCGAAATTAAGTATTTAATTTATCAATCAGGCGTAACTAGTAACTAAATGGTCTTTTGAAACTACAGAAATTTTTTCATGTTCATGCTCCTTTGGGGAAGCACGAGCAGGAAAAAATTTTCACGTTCATGCTTCACTAAATTTTAATATGGTAAGTTTTATAAAAGTTCTTAAGCTTTATTAAAAGCATTTTAATGTTTTTTAATGTATTGGAGGTTTAAATTTATCGGCATAATCTATTTTGGTGCTAGTGTACATGATAACTACTAATTTAGTAATGTAAATTAAACTGTATGGTAAAAATGGTTCCAAACCGAGTTTTGTCTAGTCGTTCGTTATGTTTTAATAACTTGCAAAATTATTTAATGAATATTTTACCAAAAATATTCATTAAACAATTTTTCTTTAATTTTTTATTTTTGTTTTCTGGTTTTTTCGTAACTACACACTTAGTATACACATTTTATTTTGGCTAAGGATTTGGAAAAGAGCGTATTTGCATCGAATAAATTAAAAAAAAAAAAAAACACGATTTTTATTCGATTATCCGGCAAATATTTATCCTGTTCGTAAATTAAAAGTTAAATGGTTTAAAGATAACGCTATCTGATATATATATGTATAATTCATCTTAGCATAAAAGCGATGGTAGTAATTACTATATTTTGATAACCATACTGCTCTGTAAGTTGGGTGAGGTCGATTGGAGGATGCAAAAATAATAAAAATATACTTTGATCTTACGCTCGGTTGTCCTAGTAATAATTATCACTTGTCTGGGCACACAACTGTCATTGGTATTAGCGCGTCTAGTCTGTAATTATAGACATTCGACACCAAATAAATGACATAAAAATAATTAGCCAGGACAGACCATTATGCAAATTTGGCCAGGAATTCTCGCCGTTTTATTATCAGAACGGCGGGAATTTCCGATTACATATCGATGAGTAGGGCGTAGAAAATGCTAAAGACACAATGATAACTCGTCTGGTACCTCCTACATTTTTGCGGTGGAAAAAAAACACTCCGACAGAATTTTTGACAGCATTAAAATGTGATATAGTGAACGGGAAACACCTCTTCTTATATGGAAATTTTGAGCGTAAAGAACTTTAACGGGTTTAGCAAACCGATGAGCAATTTTTCAAAGTTGTATGAAAATAAAGAGCGCAGTCATGACGAAAAGAAATATTCCGGAACATCGTTAACCTTTCCTATCCCGCTGAGATAGTTATGTCTTCCAGATAAAAATTATGTCCATTTTTTTTTTTTTTTTAACCCGAGGCATCCCAGCGAAATATCGTTAGTATTCTTACGCTACTACAACTTAAACATGAATTTTTTTTGTAGAGTTTCTTTATAAATCCTCAATGCCGACCGAAAATATCGTCAGTTGCATTTTTTTTTTCCTTCAAGAAACGACTCGACATATTTTTTCGATACCTAACACGATTACACGTCTTTACCTATCAAAGATTTAAAAATACGAGAATGCTTATCGGTCGAAGACTGGAATTTATCGTCATGCCAGTTACTGTGCCGTTTAATGTAAATTAGAAAAAATTAATTCGTTACTAACGGTTTTACGAATCTGTCCGAATGTTTTACGCGTAACGTAACCTTAAAGAAGGTAAACTGCTTATAGGCCACCAACCGCATTACGGCCCCACACAATTAGGGCAATTTTTAAATCATGGCGCCATCTGGTATTAGAAATAAATAATTTACTAATATAAGATAGTAAGGCGCTAGCTAGAGGTTATACTGATCGGCCGCCATTTTTGGTCAGTAGTTGCAATATGTCGGTATGGTGATTTGTGCAGTTTTCTATCGATATGAGAAGTTGCTCGGCTCCGAATCGTACAAATAGCTCTTTGAAAGGATTCAGGCTCTTTATATTTACCGAGAAATAAGGATAGAAGGACAATATGGGTAGAAAATCGTCTCGATGACAGATTGGAAACTTGGTGAAATAAATATCGAAGTTAACATATAGTGAGAATTAAAAATCTATTCTAAAATCATGAAAGGCATCAAAGTTAAACAAAAATGTATTTATGAATCAGGCTCAATCGCTAAAAAAAAAAAAAATGAAAAGTTGTGTGATATGTTGGAACAGATTTTTGTGGAGTTGATTCTATTTTTGTACTTATGGCAGTTTGTTTTTGTTTTTCTTAATTTTAATACTACCATAAAGAAATATTTATATAATTACTTATAAAAAATCTTCCTCGATTCTAACAGGAGGTAATTTTTTAAAAAAATAAAACTGTTTTCTTTTTAGACTCTATACAAACTGCATTCAAATATCAAAACTTTTTTTTTACATATAGAACAATCGCCAAATTACTAAAACATTTTTTTGTTTTAGAACAGTTTTAAAGAGAAGTTTATGTAACTAATTTTGTCAAATAGAAATTTGAACGAGTCTGGGATGATGAAAATTAGACAACAAGAGAGAATTAGAAATACCGTTAAATAAAAATGTTTCAATTTACTCAAAAATCTTGGCAATAACGGTTTTTAATCGATAAGAAATCTCGTCTATTTGTCATATATACACTTGGTCTATACCAATGATTCCCAAAGTGAAAGCGAAAACAAAAATTGGGGCTGCATGAGATGTAAATGGGGGTCATGGGATCCATTCTGGTGGGCCCTCAATTTTTGTTTTCGCTGACATGGACCCCTTGCAGTTCGGAACGACACCTAGGGGTCCCAGGGACGTTTTAAGGCATGGGCCAACTGGGCACGGGCCCAGGGCCTCGGCCTCGGAGGGGCCTTGCCTCGTTCTTGACTCGGCTTCAATAAGATCGTGATGCGAATAATTTAATCGGCAAATGTTATTCTTGGACATTTTCTCCAAAAAACTAGGAATTTCCAACTCTATGCTAATTGGCAACAGTGGCAAGACTGCATTATTATGTCATGTCCGTCGTCCGTGTCTAGGCCTAGTTTTTGAGGGCCCAGGGCCTCAAGAAG
>WUQG02162660.1:0-23268 GCA_011317285.2 Androctonus mauritanicus
CTTTATTAATTCATTTTTTATTATTGTTCAATTAAAAAAAAATTAATTTTCCGGGGGCCCTAAATTATCGGGGGCCCTAGACTAATGCCTAGTTGTGCCTAATGGGTAATCCACCACTGCCTACTGTATTATTTTAGTTATTCAACCTTTGCAGTTATTTGAGAAATCTTTATATACGATATTTAGTTGTGTCAAATAATCCCAAACTGTAGCTTATAATTATCAAATTATAAACTAAAGTTCTTTAAAATTTTTTTCGACGATCCAATCAAATAACTAGACTATTCAATATTATTTTAGAATAATCATTCTAAAAAAAGGTACTGAATATTCAACTCACCGACGAAACTTTACAAGTTAATCGATAGATGGCGCTATGTGGCAAGTGTTTTAATATGAAAAGTTTGTCATAGCAGCCAAATTTGAATTGTTGGTTAATATTTCGCAAAACATATAATTTAATTCTAAAAATATTAAACTGTGCTTAATTATAATCTCAACTCATGGTATAGTAAAACAGATTTTAGGGTTGCTGATTAACTAATTGAAATTTGCTATTTAAATATTATATATTTTATAAAATATAATATTAAATAATAAACTATTAAATTTAAATTCATTAATAATAATAATAATAATATATATATATATATATAATGATGGCCTTTGAAATAGCATGAAAGTTTTGAATATTTAGAGAACATGACATGCTAATGAAAATAACTGTAAGACTACATAATGTAACTTACATAAAACTACTGCAAGTATTATTTCAACAATAATAATTATATTAAAATATTTTATTAATTAAAATAACCAAAACTTAAATTTCTGAAATAATTCGAACTTTGGGCAACAGATTCGACCTTGCTAGTATACAATATTTCAAAATATTTTCAACAATATAACAATGTTCTATTATTGCAAAATCTTATAACATAAGATTTATATAATATAATATTTAGAAAATATTGTATAAAATTATTTTATTTTTTATCTAATTTTCTCTTTTTCGTTTTTTACAGATAATAATGATTACTGCAAAATAGCAGTTCCCAAACGTTCTTAATCGAATACCTATTTATTATTAAAGAAAAATAGCACGCATATCTTTTGTCAATAAAGAATAACAGCCTGCAATTCATATAATAGACATTTATTATAACAAGCAAAAAAATTCACTCCCCAAATTTTTTACGCACACTTTTGTGACCACTACTGTAAAATAAACTAAATATTCTAATTCAATATTAACAATTTTTAAATGGACGAAGTAAAGAAATTTTCTAGAAAATAGATAAAGGAAAAATCCAAATTGAAAGCTGTATAATATTAAATAATTCATGCTAAAATTGGGATCACATTTTATTAATCATAAAAGCATGTTCTAATGTCTGACATTGACAGCTATAATTACACTAAAGAGTGAATTAGAATACAATCTTTAAGTACCCAAGCAAGCATTGCATCAATGAAATCCAGACAGACAATTAAAAACAGTAAGGATAATAGGTGCACTGTAGTTGAATAGATTATTTATATTCAGACATTCGCAAAAGCTCTTAGAATGATGAGATGAAGTCTCATTAAATTAAAACAATGATATGTAATATGTAATGCATTTTTTAATTAAAAATTAACTCATAATTAAATTAACAATGATCAACTATTTTAAAAATAAAAATTGATGATAATTTTACAACTTTATAAGTGATTTTAATCGAGAATCGTATGTTAACCTGATCTTATTCCCATAAGAATTTTTTCCATGGCCATAATATAAGATGTCTATATCTCTTACATTATTAAATTATTATCTTCAGTTTCTCATGTTGATTTAAGTAAAAAAACATTTAGATAGTACTATATATGGTTAGTATTTTCAATTTCGACATTTATTATTTTGTAATATTCCATCAACCGTGAAAACTTATTTTCCATTTCTAAGTTCCTCTATTTCATCGAAAGAGCAGTGAATATAAAATAGATTCTCCAAGCAAAAATTTTATAGAACAATATATTAATATTTATCTTTAAAATTAATTTATAGATTTTTCATAAAATAAAATAAAAATATATACATAACAATGCCATTTTATGCTAATTTTCTTTATGAATTCAATATAACTTATATATATGGGTGTCGAGAGACGTCGCCGAGCCTGGGGAAAGTTTACAGTGCTGTTCTTCTACGATTAATTGGTACGTAAAAAAACAAATTGTGGAATGATGCCCTGATCCCTGTGAATCCCGGGTCCGAGGAATTTTACTCCATCATCCCTCCTCTCTCGTCGGCCCTGCTTGTATAATATAAGTATAATAATTCGTTTTTATTATTTATTTATTATTTAAAATAATATGTTATTACTACCATGTTATTTATTTTTGGCATTAATGAAGATAACTATAAAAGATGTGAAATTATAACTGTATTGTACTGTATACGGCATGAAATTTAATGAAATTGCTTTAATATTACTTACTTAGTGCAAATTACTATTAGAAAAATTAGCAAAAATAAATAAAATTTCGTTACTGTTAAATATATAAAATTATTTGAAAGTTCCTGTCATTGTAAATAAAAAACAAAAGATGTATAGAGATAAATATAGAAAAATATGAAATATAGAAATTCATTAATAATAATTGAAATGACCCTCAAACACCATCTTCAAGGCCATACATTTTACATTCACCATCTTCAAGGCCCAATATAAACTTGTATAGCTTTATATCCTAAAAATTATGTTTTATTGCAATACTCGGTTATGAATGATTGAACGAACTTATGAATGGATATAAACTTCGTATATGTAACTGATATTTTACCACTCTTAGGTAAGGCATTCTTCTTCAATCGCCTCATTAGTTTAATTAAAGGTTTTTTCGTACAGTTTGAAAAATTGGAAGAGAATTTAATCGAAACTAAATAAATAATCTCTTAAAGAGAAATAATAAATAAACTAATTAAAATAAGCTTATTTATTTATTATTTAGTTCAACCTCGTTATCTTTCTTATTGTTCTTTATTGTAATTTTTTGGAAAGAAATAATAAAAGATTTCAATTTCGTTAAACTGGCATATGTGAATCTTTCCAATATCACGCTTCAAGCATAACTGACGAAGCACAGCATATTGTGACTGACCGTCACAGTCTGCTAGTTCGCTTTTACTCTATTATCTTCTTCCCCTCAACATGAGAATATGTCAACAAAAGTAATGTCTACATCGAACAATTTGATGAATAATAATATTCTTCGCGTAATAGTTCTCTTTATGAAGAATAAATTTACTTATTCTTACAATAATAATCAGTAATTGAGAGATAAAAGATGAAGGACGTAACACAGTACACGCTATCTTGAAAATACTGCATCGATTAATTTAATAAGCAAGTAGAGTGATGCACTCATGTGAATTATGAAATATCATATAGAAATATAATATGGCAAAACAATACAGTACTAAGCTTAGCACTGAAGTCAGTTAAGTTTTGATCATAATATATATTTATCCTTATTTTTTTAAATTATTGAAAAAAATTATGTAGTCTAAATACATAATAGACTGTATAATATACTCAATTTTTCTTATTATATCTTTAATTTAATTATATTGAAATTTTTACATTAATTTAATTTTGTTTCGAAATAATTAATTCTTAAATAAATTCAACATTTTCAGTTATATTATTAATATAGCATGTGAATGAATTTTTACTTTATTTATTACTAATAAATAAAATAGAAAAAATCAGTAAATCTTTACCTAGCAAACAAAATACAATATTTTAATTAAAATTAATGTTTTGATTTTTCTTTTCTCTTTACTTTCACAGTTTTCAAGTTTTTTCCTGTTCTAACAAATCCGCCTATTCCATATAAATAAGATCTATAAACAAAATTCTGGATATAATTAACAATATTGATCCAACTCTAATTAGAAATTTAAATTTGTCTAATCCGAGTTCAGCAGTAGTAATTATAGTCATTATCTCTCTCTTAAATCCTCCATGTATATATGCAATGTTATCAAAACAAACAAATATCTTGAAAACCAACTGATAAAAACAAAAGTTATGAAAGAAATTATAGTATAATGAAGGATAGCATAGTTTCCATATATATAATTTTTTCAATTTTTCAGACCATAAATTCTATAAAATCTATAAGTATCAGGTCATCCCAAAAGTAATGTCGTTTTTTTTTTTATACTATATTTATTCAAACGTGTCTTAACTTGTCTAAACATGAATTTTTAAAGCTTTATAAATACAACTAAGCTTTCATAATATTGGACGTGTGTTACTGATTCAAATGGATCTTTTATATCCTTCCAAATCTTAATGCTAAAAACGACATTTCTTTTGGGATGATCTGATATATACTTATACAATTTATAATTTTATTCAACTATACGTAAAATATATATAGATCTCTATTATAGTTCAGAAAAAATATTTTTTTATAATATTTTCTATTGCCAAAAAAGTTATTTTTCAGAATTTTATAATTTTTGTAAACTAACTAGCCTATAACTTTGTAAATTGAAAACTGTTGATTTCCTTTCTAGATCATATATATTTAACATAAACTATGTTTTCTGAATGGAAAACGAAATTATCTATAAGATAAATTGATTAAAAGATCTATTAAATATTCCTTTATCTCGATTATCGTCATCAGATCTTAACTTCAATTCGCATAAAAAATTTTAATATAATTTGTTAAATCTTATAGAAAAAAAATGAAAATAAAATTATATAAATGACGATTTAATTAAGATATTTAATCTCACGCAATAATGGAAGCTTAATCATCATCAATGAAGACAGTCAACTTGATTTATAGAAAAAAGAAAGAAAATACGAACTTCGCATTCGAAAAATTTAATATTAAATTACAAATCGAATTCAATTCATTTTATGAAAATTTTTGTGTGACAGAAAGCTGAACAGACAAACAAACTGAATTTGTTCTGTCAATCAGATTTCGTTTTTTTGCAATTAAGGTAAAATATTTTGGATACTATAGCACTAGCAACCTATTGATTGCTGTTTGGATAGTAAATTTGGTATGTTATTCATCTGATTTTTAGACTTTTAGCATTTTTTTTATTTCCTGATTAATAATGTTTTTTTTTTATTTGTGTATTGTCACAAATAAAAAATAAAATAAAAAATAGCGGTATAAAAATGAAAAATCTAGAAGAATATACTTAAAGAACTTAAAGAAGAAAAAATTTATAATCTCAAAGTAATCCTTCATTTTTTAAATATCTTAAAAAGTCTTTTGTATCTGATTAAGTATAGGCGTTTTAGTTTATATATAGTAGTTACATCTACAACATTAAAATAAAAATATTCTTATAAAGGAAAAATAAATTAAAGGAACTAAAGAATGCATTAAAGAACTTTTCCATTTCAATCGTTATATACTAAAACAAGATTTTCCATTTTATGAAAAATTCAGAAATGTCACGCTATTTTAAATATACAGTACTTAAAGAGATTCGATTTAACTGCAGATTCGTTTATCTTATCAATTATCGAACCAAAATATTTAAAGTTCTATTTCTATTAAAATTTAATGAAGCTAAGAAATATTGTATATTCATTATACTGTATATTGTGTATGTATATTGATTTCTCCTTAGTATTTTCCAAATACTTTCTAAAAAATCTTTTGATTACTTTTGCAAAATCATAATAAATAATAAATTTACAAGAAAGGAAAAAATACAGAACGTATAATACAATATTTTCTGAAGCTTTTCAGATAGTTTTAATGTAAATTTAATGAACATTGGATAATTTTGCAGAAGTTAATTTCCACGAAACTATTATCAACAAAAGAAAATCGGAAATTAAATCAGGATTCCCTTCCTTGAAATTTAGATAAAAGTACAGTTATTCAAGATTGAAATCTTTTTCGGAATTTTATTTCCGAAACAAAATTTTATTATATATATATATACCGTATTTTAAAATTAAATGCCTAATAAAAAATCCAATACATCTAAAGAATAAGTTTATAATTAGTTTAATTTATTGAACAAACAAAGGTAAAAAGAAATGTTACTATGCGAAAAGAGTTACAATAGAATTCTGAATTTTGTACCTCAAAAAACAAAAATAATAATAATACAGTATCCGGTTTCGCTTTAACCGGCTTCAGCTTTAATCGGCCACATTTTCGTCCAGCTCAATAAAAAGAAAAACTAAAAATGAAGAAAAAAAAGAATAGTGTATTCAGAAGTGAAGAAAGCATTTGAAATTGCGATAAGAAATATCGAACAGAAAGATAATTCATCTCTCATTGTTTATAATTCTTATGAAAAATGTCGTGATTTTTGCTTTAAAAAAACGAATTTAATTCAATAAGACAAATGAAGGTTACTAATTTTATTTAATAAATCTTTATATACATATATTTTTTTTTATTTAATTTAATTTAATAAAAAAATGGATTATTAAATAATTTATCTAAAAATAAATTTTTTCCAAATGTATATTTCTATTTAAAAAAATATTGTTTATACCTCTTTTCCCATCTAAACTTTGAAATCATAATAGAATCTCTCTTATCCAGCTCTTATGGGACTGAACCTTAAACCAGATATACGAATGGCTGGTTAATCCGCGATATACGCAAAATACTATTTATAAGTTGTAAATTAAATAATAAATATATATAAAAAGAATTTAATGAAGCTAAGAAATATTGTATGTCCATTTTTTTATTTAATTTACAACTTATAAATAATATTTTGCATATATTTGCGGATTAACTAATCATTCGTTTATCCGGTCTAAGGTCCGGTCTTGTAGGGGCCGGATAAGAGGTAGTTTATTTTAATTCCAAAGTTAGATGGAAGAAGAGATATATTCAAATATAAATAAGATATATTTATGCAACAATAAACTGAAAAAATTGTAATTTTAATAACGATAATCGAAAAAATATAGAATTATATTTTTCAGTTACTGGTAATTATATTGTTTATTGAGGTTATAAATCGTCATTCAGAATGTTCAATACAGTATTTTTATCTGCATTAACTTCTGAATTTGAATCGATCATTAAACAAATAAATAATTATTTAATGATGAGTTCAATAAATTAAAAATTAATTCTATTTAAATAAATTAAATATTTAATTAATCAATTGATTTATTTAACCTTTTTAGATTTAAATATATAAATAGGTACATCATTATGTGAAATGGTACTGTAACTTCCAATTTTCTCTATTAATCAACGACCAAATGAAATTACTTACAACTCTTATTTTAATTGCTTTATATTGCCATCAATGATAACCAAATACTTTCATGAGCACTAAATCTTCTCATTTTATTATCTTGATTATCTGTTCGGTAGAAATTATTCTAGTACGGCAAAGACTGTTATAGTTAGATAATATATTTCTATAACGATTATTTTCTTTCTTCTATACACTACTAATATTTTCTTTTTAAAACTATTTATAAAATATTATTATGCAATCTTTTTCTTAAATTTTGTTATATCTCACCTTTTTAAAATATACCAAAATACATTTGGAATGTCTTTTTTTAAGTTATAGAATATCCGGTTATTTTTTGTAAAGAAAAAAAATTTTATTTGCTTTCTCAAAATTTCACATTCATTGTTATTGACTAAAATCGCATTGAGATTTCCTCCTTTGTTATAAAATTGAGTTTTTGCATTTATATATGATAGCACTTAGGGATTATTGAATTCTTTTCTGAATCTACACGCTTTTTGTTCGTTGTTAACCGATTTTATTTATATGCAAATGAGAGTAGGGATTTTTATTTGATGTTATTTTTTAAATCTATTCATTAGTTTTGTAATTTTATTATAAAAAATACTATTAAAATACTTTGTAATAGCTTTTTTTTTATTTGTATTGATGGAAATTTTCGATTTGAAAAGTTAAGGACAAGATTGATTTCTAATGATGGGATAATGCCATAAGTTCGATCCAGTAAATGATGTATATTCCATTACTCTTCCACAATATCACTTTTTTTTTGTTGTTGTTGTTATTTATGCAGTTTTCCATCTAAATACATTAAGTATTAAAATTTTCCAGAATCTATTACGAACTGCCTATATATGCTGCGATAGAAGTGAAGAACACACTTCGAGGACTTTTATAAAAAAAAAAAATTCCAAGCGATAGATCCTGGAATCGATTCTTTTCAAAATCATTCAGGCGATTTCCACATTATCAATGTGCAGATGAATTTAAAACCTTATAGAAGAAAAAAAAAAAAAAAAACATTAAAAGCAGTTGGCCTTGTATAATATTCATGTTTAACTTAATATTTTTTCTTAACAATAATAGACTATGAACTTAAACTATTAGGAATCGAAGAAATCTATTTACTACATGACTAACAAAATTTAGAGAATTTATTTTGTTTTCTAGTATTATTAACATTTTAAATTTAGCGTACATCACTTAACAGGATTCAGTTACATGAAAAACGCATAATTTATATTTTATATTCATGCAAGTATATTTGCATGGATATAAAACATGGAGAAACATGCATTTTTAAGCATATTTTTTATATTCTATATGCCATACACCGATATGCGCTATCAATCGCATTTCAATAACAACAAAACCATTAGCAGCACTACAATGGATTTTTTCTTAACGAAGTCATATGTAGAAAACGCATAAATCGACAATGAAGTGTTTTGTTCAATTTAAACACAAGATATGATCAATTATGACCAATTATTAATTATCTTACATCATATTTAATATAGTATACATAATAAATTTAAAACAATACGATATATTTTATTCAATCAGTAAGTAGTCTATTTATATTAGATCCTCAAAATTCGCCTCAGATACGTTTCGAATACCCTCGAGAAGTAGAAACTTGCAAAAAAGCATTTTATCTGATTACATTTCCTCTATTTTATATTCAAAACGTTGAATATGAAATGATGTGTTTAATATTAAATATGAAATTAGAGTTTTTAGTCTGAAAAAGTTATGAAAAGAAAACGAGGAAAAAGCGAAAATACAATTATAAAAATATTAATAATAAATATTATAAAAATAAAAATCTATATATGCATGAGAAAAATACAATAGAAGGAAAATAAAACTGTATTTAACAACTTAAATTTTATAATTAACTTTGTAATTTTTGAAGGGCTGCTATATTAGAAAACTTAAAAAAAATGATTAGCATTATAACGGTTCTTATTTAGCACTTACAAATAAAAATTCATTTAATAGGACCGTTTCCGGATACAATTGCAATTTTTCGTCATAACCAGTCATTCCATTTCAATAGTAAAATATTCAAAGTATTTGCAACAAAAACTTTCTATTAAATAATATTTCGCTACTAAATGCTAAGTAGGGAATATATTCAAATTTCTACGTAATTTTGATCATTCTTTCAAATTTTCTAATAGTAGCCAATTGATTGAATAAAACCTGTCATTTTTAAATATCAAATTTAATATAGAATATTGTATGTAAGAAATTTAAACAATACATTCCATTTAATTAATAGGCTACTATTTTGCCATCCAGGCGACTAAAATTTTGCTACCCTTTTTAAGAAACTACTTTCTAGAATTATTACCTATAGATTTTTCATTATTATCGGAGTAATCTGCACTTATAAATTGTAAAATAACAAGCAAATTTCTAGTATATATTCGTATTTATTTTTACTGCCCATAAAAAATTTCCACCTGAGACTAATGACTCATGCTTCATCAACCAGCCGTGTATTTATAATTAATTAGTATTTAATTTCTATAAAATATTTTTGCCATCTTGAATATAAAAATTATTTTACTTTTATATTCCATATCCAGTAATAAAACATCGCTGTTTTATCTATAAAATTAAATTTTTATTGTATAAAAAATATGTTTATGTGTTTTTAAATATACTGCACTCAAATTATGTTTTCACCAAGAAACCACTGATTCATTATTATTCATTCACTGATTCATTATCATAATTAAATGAAATTTGAAACTATATTTTTGAATTTTTTTTTTTATAAAAATTCTTTGATAAATGAACTATCACTAAAAATCTGAACAAAATAATTGAACAAACTGATTAATATGAAAATTTACTATTATTCATATAATACAAAGAAACATTCACGTTAAATATTATTAGATGAACTCGAATTCGATTCCTACGATTATCCAAGCCATTAAGATATGTAAATAATATTAATACTACAATATATTTAATAAACCCTATATATTTTACTTAATTATTTAAATTTGAATTAAATCTCTCATTTATTAATCAATTAGGTCTCCTTTTGGAGAGAAGCTTGGAACAATAATTCTTTCTCTTGCTTGATAGTAAGTCTATATTTCTATAACAGTTTCAGATTCTAATAAAGAAAAGGCTGTATATATAAGTACATTTCTCAACGGTAACTTGTTTTATGTAGTCTACTTAATTCTACTTTTGTCGATAATTTTTGAATTTTGCTTTCGTATCTAGACCAAACTTCCTATGAACCGAAAACAAACACAACTGTAAATGAGGTTGAAAAAATTAGGAAGAAGAAACAATCGCTGTAGCTTTTACGACCTTAATTAATTTTTTAAATAAATATTTGCTTCGATAACATCTTTAATATTTCGATATCGTTAACCATTTTCAACTTCACTAAAACATATATACTTTATTAGTTTAAAAATTATTTATGTTCTTTATTAATATTCCTTACGCGATTCTCTCATTAATATCCTTAAGATACTCCAATAAAAAATTATTCATAAAATTTTACCTGAATAAATAAAGTTTATCAATTACTATGGAGCAGATTTTTTATAATAATTAATTGTTATAAAATTCTCTCATTTCAAAAAAATTCTACCAAAATTTTTTTAATCATCGATTTATCATTTCCACTTTAATCTGTAACACTAATATAAGTTTTTATTATTATTTAAGCTTTATAATTTTTTGATACTTTGCTCGCTTACAATGTATATATATATATAAAATTTTATATGATGATAATAAAATTCGATGGTATCGGTTATATAGCACTAAAATAAAAATGGTTACAGTTCGTTTAATATTTTACTATAACGGAAAACAAAATGAGAATTTTTATTTTTCCTCTTTCAGATGAATCTTTAAGACTATAAAATTGGCAAGTTTCCATATAAGTTACATACAAATCTAACAATTTCTTTACATTTAACAAAGTTAAAATGCACAGTACATGACGATATTAATTATTTCATATTTTTGATTGACTATTTCTTCTTTTTATATATTTTCTGCTTTCATAATATGATTTTTATTATGTATTAAATATATTATACACTATATAATATTTTACAAAATAAAAAACAGAATTCGAAGAATGGGATTAAAAAAGCATTACGTAAATTTATCTATATTGTAATAACAAAACTTTGACGTTTGTGTTTTTTTAATAATTGACAAGAGTTATTTTATTAATAGTATTTAATCAGAACTACATCGTTAAAAATCCGAGTTTATTCGTATTCAGTTGAATGGTCTTTCATTGTATAAAAAAACACGACATACATTAATCATAAATTTTCATATATTAAAACTATCATTATAGTCAGACGCATCATTTATTCAAACATATATTACGAATAATGACTCAATGAAAGAAATAATAGCGGCTATAACTGTAATAAAAATCCATAAACCGAATTAAAACAACCAGAAATACAAACAAAAACTGCACAGTAATTATAGAAACTGATGTTTATACAGGTGTTTTTGCCTTTTCTAGATATTTCCTACAAACCATACATAATCAACCACACGAAAATTTCTTATTAATATATATACCGCAAATTTACGCGTAAAAATTAACGAGTTTACTCCGTCGTTAACATAAATTGTTATGAAACAAATTTTTTCCCGTTTTCAAAACACTTAAATGCTATTTTTATAAATGTTGTTTTATCTACTTCGTTTACAAAATTTTGTCTCGTAATTTAAGTAAAATACATATACATTCTACTTTAAATTTGACAAAAACAAAATTTATTACCCGTTAAAAAAAAAAGAAATAAAATAAAAATTCGTAAAATATTTTCGACAGTTTCTTTTCGTTTCATTATTCTTACCAGTGCGCTCTCCGTTTAGATATTTACATTTCAGAAGAACTTTCAAAGTAATAAATATTGACTCTAGTTCCGAATAGCAATAATAATATAAGATATATCTATATATATAATCAAATATTGGATTTATTCGAGACGAATCAACAACTCAAACTCTGCATCGAAATATCTACACATGAATAGAATCAATCTGCTCCATCCGATATACATCACCGTCTAAACATCCTTCAAATATTTTAAAAATAGACTTGCAAAAAATTTCCTACCACGGAATTATAATTAAAATTTCGATCTAAATTAAGTTTACGAGGGTCATATAATATTGTATCGCAAAAAAAAAGAAGTAAAAACTTATAATCGATAAAGTAGATTAGTTCCTTTTTGACAATGATATTAAAATCCCTCGAGAATTAAATAATTGGTTTTTGAATAAATATTATTAAAGTCGCTAATGACGTCACAGACGGAGAGTAGTTATATCCATTTATAAACTAACATAAAAGGTAAAATCTCTGTGCGTTGTATAAAATATAATTTTATTATATAAATTCATCTATTTACTATATGCGACTAGCAAAATGATTGTATACTCAGTCCAGCAGCGGCAGAGTATAAAATTTAAATATTACAAGTGTATAATGCATTTACAGTTAACTCAGCAGAAATTTTATTTTCTTTTTTTTCCATATATATTTGTGTAAATCGTTCTTCTGAGTTAAATGAATTTTTCAAGATCGATAGGAAGTGTTTATTTATAATGTTTAAATATCTCGTAGGAAAGATTTATATATACAGTACATATATATATATATAATTTATATTTATAAGATGTTTAAATCGAGGGAAACTTTATATCGATCTTCAGTTTTTCGTTTATTTTTCAAGTTATTACAAGTTTTGTCGTTCCGAAAATTTTTTAAACAAACTCCTATTGCTGTTAAAAAAAACGAAGAAAAATTCCATTAATAATATAATAAGAACAGTATTTTATCTTTCCTTTTTTGTTGTAGCAAACAATAAGAAAAGCATAGTTGTGAAGAGTAACAAGAATATCAAGTTTACTAAAATAGAACTTAGATCCCAGGAGAAAGAAGAATCCAAATGTCAAAATCCGTTTACTCTTATGACGTCACAGTCAAAGGCACTAAAATTTACACACTTCTCTCGAGTAAAAACACTTAACACGTTATTTTTCTTAAAGATTGATTTGACACATTAAGTAAACGGTCGATCGGTAAAAATATGCGACTTTTTTATATTTTTTATTAATTAATTCGCGTTTTTAAAGTTTTAAAGATGGGTAACCGTCTCTCCGATTAGTTTTTTAGCTATCGGTACGCATTTTTAAGACACCAGTCGATCTGGCAAAAATTTGTATAAATTATTAGCCGCGAAGTATTATCGGAAAGCGTAAAGTTTGAAAACTCGTAAGCGCACGTATCGAACGTTCGATTCAGTTAGATTAATGCATCAAAATTAGCAAAGTTATGTTGACATTTTTACTTACGTATGGAGAAAGGACGCTAACTCACCTGCGAATTAAAGTGGAGTGGACAATACAAGAACAGGTAACACCCAGACGTTGTGACAGAACATGCGCAGAATAGAACCGGTTTATGTAAAGCAGTAAAAGGAAGGAGGAGCGCCTCGCAACATCAACTAGAAACGAAAAAGATCGCAATAATATTAACAAACATCTAAAGGTTTACTTACATATTTAATAAAAAAGTTAAAAGAGTTCATTTTGCATTCATCAGTAAATATCACCGTGTGCTTAATTTTTCATCCATCGATTAATGTTTACAAGAACAGTCTCGATAAGTTAATCAAAGTATCTTTCGAAGCGAATCTTTCTTAGTCTTGTTTACTTTTTAAAATTCTCAAGATTTCGTATCCGATTTCTGCATCGTATAATTAAGGTTATTTTCAGATCGGCTTTTAAAAATAAAAAAAATAAAAATAAACTATAAATCAGTAAAGTCAATGTAAACATCGCGCTCGAATTCCTCAGTCAACTTTTCCCCTTTTGTAATTTCCATTTTTGTAACAACAACTGTGGAAATGAATGAAAGTAAATGTAGCACAAACCGCATATAATATAATCCATAGTTATTAAATATTCAAAGTGTGCTATTTACCATCTGTATATTCGATAAATCGATTCTCCACCGAGAATATTAGATTAATTTAGACCATTAATACATTGATTTTAATCTAGGAAAACATTTAAAAAAGTTTTTTTCTCTTTTTTTCTGATAATTATTAGTGTATGCATTCCAGAAATTCTTATGAAACGACGCTTCATCTAATGATAGTACGTTAACTTAAAACATTAATGTGTACTATATTGTCTTTCAGTTGTAAGTTTTCAATTTTTAAATGCGTGATTTGAATTGGTCGGTCAAGAATATAGTGTTTATCGCTCATTTTGGTAATAAATAAATGGATATATAAAAAAATTACTACAGCTTGTTATTTTTATTTTGATTATTATGCAATTATTTTTTTATTTGCTCTGACAATTAATATGGCAATCAAATTTTGTTTAAATTTTAAAATCATAAGAATGACGTTTATTTTTATGTATTTATTTTATTTCTTACCATAACAAATTCGAAGACATCTATCAAAAATAATCGAATTTTTTTTTTTTTTTCAGATTCCTTTATGCTAGAAACCGCGTGATCACTCACAATCCAGATCTTGGATACGGATTTTCGTTCCGTATTCGTAAATCACGTATAACATCCGATAATGCAAACACGATTTTTCGGATTTTAATACCAAAAAATGTTTTTGTTTGAACAGCATTAAAAATAATAGTAAAATTTCTGTTAGTTTTGAGATTTTTTTATTATTATTATTTGAATAGTATAACTAATGACTACTCTGAATTATTTATATTCGATTTTCAGAATGATTCTGGTTTGATTATTACCCAAATTAATTATAAATATTGTTTAATTTATTTGTATCAGTTATCATCTAATATCAGTTTATAAATTTGAACAGAATTTTTAATATATTTATCTAAATGGTTATATAATGTTAAATCTTTCCGTTTTATTGTTAACTAGTACAGAAATTAATTTTGATTTTTAAGCATAATTATTGTAGGCCTATTATATTGGGTAAAGTTTTATAAGCATTGATCAATGTTAACTGCGTTAGTTTATGAATGGTTTGCCTGAAGACTAATCTACATATTATCAATATCCCATTATCTTCATCGAACTTTTGTGAATTTAAATATCATATTTATAATTTTTTTTTAATTTTAATTTAGAAGTTATAAACTATTAGCAATTAATAAAACTATTAACTGCATTATAATTAATAATTTCCATGGCTACAACTAATTAGCATCATTAATTATAATTAAATTCAGTTTATATAGCGAAATATTTATAAAGGCTTTCAATCCAATGTTTTATCTTTAGTTTTAAACCAATTTCTTAAATATTTGGTGTAGTTTTATAAAGAAATAATTTATTATAATCACGATTTTGACAATATAATTTGGAAATTTTGTGTTTAACATTATTAGTTCAACTTAAAATAAGTTCAGTATAATTTTTAGAAATTTTTGTAGAAACTTGTATAGAAAGATCATCAGTTCGGGGAGATATTATATTACCATCTCATATCTTTCGTGAATAATATTTTCTAACGATGTTTAATGTAATATTAACGACTATAATAAAATGAAATATTACATTCGCCATATAATATACGATTAGTCGATTATAAAATATTAAGATATTAAATATACGAAGTTCATAATCTTGTTTGCGTAAAACAAAACAGTAATGATTTACAATATTTATTTAAAATATCACATAATTACAGAGAATTTGGCTTTTCACTAAGTCATTCATTTTTTATAAATTAATTTTTAACTAAATTACAAGTTCATAGAATGAGTTAAAGGATTTAAAGTCATTTTTACCTTTTAACAATCGATCAATATTTAACAAAGCTCGATCTTTAAATAGTCACAACCATCTTTGTAAAGTCAAATTAAATTAAACTCTTTTAAGATTAAGTGCTCAGTCTTTATTTTCCTGAAAACTAAGGATTATTATTTTAGCACGTTAGCAGAGAATGAATTGTTCAAATGCACCCATATTGATGACTTAAAGCCATACATATGTAGAAAGAATCTTATAAGTTTCATTTGCTTTAATTCATTTTATTAGTTTAACTTGAATATACATTAATTAGAAATTTATTATCAGAAAATCTATGAAAAGATTCAAATTAATCCTTAAAACATTAAAGCTATTCAATAATTTAATCTAGAAGATTCAGCAGTTCCGAAGTCATAAGACAAAGAAACCCAGGAAAGAAGAAGAATCAAAATTTTGAGAGAATGTGATGATGAAAATCATTTCACAAATGTTATCATAATAATAATTTTTTATACTATTTTTGTATAAATTAAACTATTGTAATTTTTTAGAAAACTAAGAATCATCGTTTCACCAGAATGATAGTGCTATTGAATATTTCAAGTTAAATTCTCTAAACTCGAAGAAAAAAGATTGATTTAGTATTAGATATTTTTTATTACATATAAATTCAAATATAATTATTTGATATGCTTAATTTTAAGATTTTACAAAATTTTATTGATGCGTGTGAAAATTCGTTTATAATACACTATTAACATTCCCAAATATAAACAATAAAATTTTCTATTGAATTAATTAACATAAATATATCTTCTTCACCCATATTTAAAGGAATTGCATTTTATTTTCTCAGAATTCATATTTTTAATGAGGACACTGTCGTCGGCCAAAAGGTCGGATGGTAAAGTATTGTTTATCACTTTGGAGAATCGGGGTTCAAATCCATCCATACTTCCAGCTTGTCAGGAACTCGGCCCGTTGAATACAATCTTTCAACCTTCCGATTGACCTCACTATGGGTTTGGTCAGCTATGATGGCCTCTAAAAGTGGCCACCTTCAGGTACACAATATTCCGTATATGGAGACTTAAATAAATAAAAGAAAAAAATACTGAGTGTTATCTTTTAAAATAATGTAAATTAACAAGAAGCTTTCGTTTAAAATATTTAATTTTAAAACTAGCAAACTCTATGAAAGAATGCTAACAGTAAGACAATAATAAATCAAATTTCGTTCAAAATGTATTTAAATTATATGTCAGTTTTAAATATCAAATTGATTAATTTTTAATTATGATGACTGACTGAATAAAAATGAATTAATCGCGATTATAATAAATTTATGTGATTTAAAATTTTGATGTTGTATATAATGCAATCGTAAATATTAATTCGATTTTCATCTTAAATATAAACACAGTTTTACAGTTTATTAAGTTATTGTACGAAATTCGTAAGAAAAAAATTGCATTTTCAAAATTCATTACAATTGTTGACAAGTTTTAATATCAAATCATTTCCCGAGAAGAAATTTGCATGACCCAAGTTAAACTTGCTAATTTGTTCATTACGATTTATTGTTTGAATCAGTGGAAAAATTTTAAACTCTCATCGAAAATTATATATTTCCCCCCTACTATAACTAATTAAAACCATTCTTACTTGTTACCTTCCAGTTAATGAAAAAAAAATCAGTTAGGAATAAAAAAATTTGTTTATCAGTCGAAAATTCAAAATTAAATATTTGCAAGATTTTGATTTGAAACCCGAAGAAAACTTGCTGTAAATGATAATTAAATGCGTACAATAAAAAAAATAAATAAAAATTGTTTAACACTGCTCTCTTATAAAAAAAAAAAAAAAAGACCAGCAGTTTACATTTATTACAAGTGTCAAGTATAATTTTCTTATAATGTGCCAAGAAAAAAATATTCTGTCGCTTCCTATATGTAATTTAAATATTCTGTAAAATTTTGTATTTTAAATTGTTTTGTCTTTTCTCGTTTCATTTGTTTCTGTATATTTTTAGTAATTATATATAATAAAAAATGTGCAGTAAAAATTGCGAGAAAATTTCTTCTTAAATATAACATATTTTTATATAAAATGACTAAGAATATAACTTGCTTTATCCTATATATCAAAGCATATTATTATTTTAATTTTTATTATTAATTAATCAAAACAGAATGCAAAATCTTGGGTAATTATTTTCTATTTAAAATTTGTAGATAAAGATAGAACTTATTCACACTTTCAGACATCACAATATTTTTTACATTAATCTTCTTTAGGTTATAAAACCATTAATTAATACATAAAGATTGCAGATAATCAAAATATATTTAATTAATAGATTTATATCAGTTGTCAGATTTAAAAAAATAACAATTTAAAAATGAACTTTAAATAATTTCGCTGTACAAAAAAAAATTTTCAAAAAAATTATTTTTGAATTTAATACAAAGAAATTTTTTCATTTAGTTCCAATTATGAATTATTTTCAAATTCGGATGAAATATTACTTATTAAGAATTTAATTTAATATATTTTTATGATAAATATACTAAAAAAATCAGATATTGTGATAATCAGTTTATAGCTTCAGAGGAAAAGTAACAAAACATTATTGGATTTTGTAATAAAAAGCATAGTTAAAAAAAATTCGCTGTCGCATATTAATTATTCTTAGAATTTAAAATTAAATAAGTTAAATTGTATGAATAATTAATGAAGGTTGTATTGAGACGAATGAACTATTGAATTCATTGTGGGATAATGTAATGAAGGAAAGTTTTATATGAATAAAATTCTTAGATCTGTATTATCTAATAACGGTAACTTTAAGAAATCAAAACAGATTCATCACCAAAAGTTTCCTGATTATTGCTTTTTTGAAATAAAGCAATTTTATTTTTTTATAATTAGATTTAAAATAATGAAGATTTCAAGTTATTCCACTTGCTTATTAAAAAATGATCTCAAGCAAAAAAGGAGAATATGTTTTCAAAGAAAAAGTATCTAAAGATGTAAAAGTTGGGGGACATCTCTAGTCCTCATTTGTGTCCCCTTTTTTTCAAAAATACTGTAAATCAGAGGCAGGCATAGGAAGACTAGGAAGACTAATACTGGAAGTATTTGTTTCTCTAATGCACACTACTTCTGAAAAAAATGGGGGCGCAGAATATGTTTTTAAAGATATGTAAATTGGACGACCTCTAATCCCTCACCTTTTACATGTTTAGTTACTTTTTCTATGAAAACATATTCTCATTTTTTGCTTGAAAGCCTTTTTCAATAAGACAGCCCTCCTCCTTTTTTTATTTGCACAAAGTACAAATTCAAATTTTTTTAATTTCAAAAATATCCTAAAAGTATGTTATTTGTAAAATTGATCAATATTTTTTTTTAATTTGTGCAAAGTATTAGTTTCCTGAAGAAAAGAGATTTATAAAGTAAACCATTCAGATATAAATTTTATTGAAAACCATCACATAATAAAATCCATTAATTACAACGAATGTAAATCTAAAACTGTTTAAGATACAGATATAAAAATTTGCTGACTTTCACAACTTTTGGTTTTGAATCTTATGAAAAAACCCAAGCTCATTAGTTTCGTTTCTATAAAAGTCACGTAAACCTTGTCAAAAATTTTTATGCAAATTACGCGAATACAAAGGTTTCAGGCAAAAACATGCACATATAACAAAAGCTTATTTGATGCTGAATCTCGTAGCACAAGTGAAATTTCTCATTCTTCACAAAAGTTTCTTCTCATTGTCAAAAATGTGTACATATTTCATTTAACAGAAATAAATATCGCAAAAATAAAAATCCGCATTCTGGAAAATATCCTTGAGAATCTTCAAAGCTTCAGCTTCATTAGCGCAATACTCATTGAGCAAAGCTCGGCTACAACACATCATATTGAGAATTTTTCAATTTTTTGACAAAATAAATGCACCTATTTCAGCAATCGAAAAATTTCAGTAAATACTCAGTTCGAAGAGAAGTTCAAAGCAAGTATAATGCACTATATCCAAAGTTCCATGTTGAGCAGTTGCTAAGTAATAAGCGACAAAAGTCACGTAACATGACATGTCATGTGACATTTTAGCGTTTAATCCAACGGCCGTTGCCGATAAAGCGTTCAAACCATCAAAATCGAATAGATCGTCATAAAATCGTGTTATAATTATGCTTTTATCAACATTATATAAGTTTTGGGGGCATAGGATCCAAAAGTGTAACAAAAATTTGTAAAATGATTTGATTGGTCTAATAAATCTACAAATATCTTGAGATTAGAAGTTATTTAAAATCTGACGATGGATTCCATTCTATTTAACTTCTTAGGCATTTTTTAAGACTTGTCCCATCAATATTGAATCAAGTTGTTTGGTCTCTGTTAACATTTTATCATTATTTCGAAATAAGTTATATGCAAATAAGAAATTACAATATATCCAGGTAAATTTTTTTCGTCGTCTCATAAAGATCTCAAAGAGACGAATCAAACCGAAAAAAAAAAATTCAGTTGTAATTGGACTACTGGGGCTGAGCAATTTGATTTGAAATTTTCGCTAAAGTCTGATCAAACATATTATGTAGAATTCTATCACACTCTCCAAAATAAGACAACCTCCATCTCAGTGTATTTATCAATTTTTGATGCCAATGACTATGAATATTTTGAAACTTTTAATTAATACTTACAAAAAAATGGTGTTATTTATTGTTATCTATAAATACTTGAGAGATAAAAACATCACGCAGCCTATAGTTATTGCTTATATTAAGCGTAGAATAATTTTCCTAATTGATTTAATTAATAAATGGCAGCAATTCGAAATTTTAAAAACTATTTGAATATTGATTTGAAAAGATCTTTATAACTTTATAAAAATTGTCATATTAGACCTCTAAGAATCACAACTGACAGATAGTAGAAAGTAAATCAAACATTAATAATTTCAGAAACGGTTATTGAATTTTAGCTTTAAATTATTTTAGTTTGAAAGTACTTAGTTGTTCGTTCATCTATTTTAATTAAATGATCATAAATAGCATTATAATGGTATATATTCAAAAAAAGCCATCTAACAATTTCTGTAAGATGTACTGTTAATACAGTATTTAATGACTAATATTTGAGTAGTAGCTCAGTTTGAATAATAGAGACATGCACAGTTTAGAAATAAAACAAAAAAAATAAAGTGAATTTTCTTGGATGTTTTGCTTATATTCTAAATTATTTTTACGAAACTTTATATAAATATCGATTGAGATCTTATAATAAAAATATGTTTTTTGTGATAGTAAGTAATATTATCACCATTTTTTACAAATATACGTTTCAAACAACGTTCAGTCTGTTGGGAATTCTCTCACTTACTTAATCTCTTAATTTTTCAATCCTTCCTTTGTTTTGAATTTAAACTGTAACCTCCAATTCGTGGAAAGTTGATACGTTTTTTGCTATTTCATGACTTGTAAAGTATAATGAGATTCTGTAAATTTTCAGGCCAGAATATTGAATATTATATAAAAAACATGTAATTCTAAAACGGCTGCTGTGAACGCGATAACAGTCCCACATTTTTGTTAGGGGAACTTGATAAAAAATGCTATCTATATTCGTTAAGAATAAGCAAAAATTATTCAATACAGTCAGCTCATTGTTATTGCCTTTGTAGCTTTTTTAACTAATGTAATGCATGTATTTATTAAATTGAATTTGCTTATTATTGTGGAATCCACATTCGTAATCAAATGCAATTTTCATATATTTTTCGCTTAGTTCATATTATATATTCACACTGTCATAAAAATGATCCTAAAATCAGAGATAAAAGATAGAGGAGCAACAATAACTTTATGATAGAAAGCAATAGTAATGGCTTCTGGATATAGCTGATATGTTAATTAAGCCAGCTATAAAAAAAATTAGTCCTATGATATATTTGTATTTTTTAAAATAAAATAAAACAAACCATATAATGCTTATGAAATAGTAAGCAATAGTAATTATAGGAATATAGTACTTACTTGTTAGCTATTTCAGCATTCTTTCTTCCTAATCAGCAATGATTAAGAAGAAGCGTAAAAAAATATTATGAATTCTAGAAGATACAGTATATACTGTATACTACTACATTTTCTAGAATTCATAGTGTTTTTTATTCTTCTTTCTAATCGTTACTGATTATGGTATTAGTTTGTGCTAGTCATTCCAAGGCCTAATCACAAGTTATCCACAGTGGCAGTAAAGTCTTTTTTTATCTATTTGGTGTTTACATTTATTACCAATTTAGGTAGTAAGACCAATATAATGGGGTCTGTAGTGAGAGGGATAGATGTCCCAATACGTTTTATCTATCCCAGAAATTCATCGGAGTTGGATTTCAGAGGAATTCAATAATTTTCCGATAGATTTCTGGATGTGAAAGATCTGAATTCGTTATATAGTAGTTCCATCCGATCAATCCGGCAGAGATTCGCGAAATTCTTTGCTAGAAATATCACCATTATCATATCATCATCATCGTTATATTATTAATAGTCATATGTGGCTGGCTGGCTGGATGTCCCATTTTAGGTTGAACTACTATACCGATTTCTATAAATAGGGTATCTTTAGAAAGGTCTAATTTTGGATGTCTGCAATAGTCAAAATTATTTGTTATTAATAATTTAAAAATTAAAGAATAAAAATTACATTGAAATTGTAGTTCTTGTAAAAAGACAAAATCCGCAGATGGCGCTGTAGCTTAATCATAGTCGTTGTTAATGATTTTTCTATACGAGTTCAGAGAAGTTTTTCAGTGATACTCAAAGGTTATAAGATTAAACCACAATATTACCGCTCATTTTTATGAGTGGGTAATATCTAGTATATATTAATAGCGAAACGTAGCTGGCTAGCTGGCCGGATGTGTGTAGATCCCTTTTACAGTCGAATCACTGCACTGATTCCTATAATTATGGTATCTTTAGAAACGTCTAATCCTCGGATTTCTGTGACAACTAAAATTTTTGTCGTTATTAATAATGTAAAAATTAAGGAATAAAAATCAAAATAAAATTCTAATTTATATTATTGTCAATAAATGGCGCTAAGTATTAGTAGTATATAGAGAGCCTATAACCAGAGAGTGGCCATACAGGTAATAAATTTTTATTGGACACTTACAGTCACGTGACTTAGGCC